>JAGFZM010000008.1:833090-851288 GCA_017657215.1 Limnothrissa miodon | reverse complement strand
CACACACACACACACACACACACACACACACACACACACAGGCTGTAGCACACTGTCTGCCCTATAAACATCTATTCTTATCACCTCTATTGCAAATGGAAAATGTACCAACTCACAGCAAAGCAGTGGAGGAGAGGCCTGAAGTGCAAATTCTTCTATCACCACCCAGACAGAAAAGTGCCTGAACCGAGCTCCAAATAAAAACAACCAGACCTGTCCTGTCTGTGCCTGGCCATTTCTAAACTCATCTCACCATTCACCAAACATACCTCCCTGTGTAAGATCTCCATCTGGTTCATATGCATGTAACAAATCCATAAAAGTCTTCTGCCAGGATGAACTCATCTAGCAAACAATCACATCAGCAAATGCTCAAGTCGTTTGTCAAACTTGGCCACGTGCAAAACTGATCTGTTGATGTCTTTTAATGTGGCTCAGTGCTTTGCTGTAATCACTTCTACGAGAGCCAAGATGGTTACGAGTCTTCTTTACTGTATAATACTGCGTGTCATTTTGGTGCAAGGCTCTGTGAAAAAAATACCCATGCAGCATCCTCTGGTTGGCCAGTAAGCTTTGCTTTGAGTAAAATACATTGTCCTTGAGGGCTAGAAGCAGCAGTACCACCTTAAGTGAGTCACACAGTGCTCTGCTAGTTTCTTTTAGGGAAGGCATACTGCTCCAAGCAAACTCCAATGCATTTAGGCTATGATGCCTACTGATTTTATTTAATTAATTTTGATGCAATGTCCTCTATCCAACCTTTGTTCAACATTGTTAATCTTTGTAAAACTCTGATCAAGACTACAAATTTCAATGACAAAAAGATGGCCCACCAGACAGACCCTTGGAAAGTCAGGTCATCAGGTCTCTGAAGGTCAGAGAGACGCGCTGTGCCTTGCCCTCACCTTGCCCTGACGCAAAGAACACATTGTGTGCAACACCTGCCACCTCTCTATTGAGGTAACCTATTTTCCCATTGATATCTCTACATAGAGGAAATGGAGTCTGAAAATAGAACTGCGTTGGGGATGGAAAACGAGACACGAGGCACTACCATCACAGACGGGGTGACTTTGCCTCACAACGAAGGCACGGTTTTGGGGACATCACTCCCAAGCCCCCAGACAATGGCCATCCCCCAGTGGCTAGGCTAACGAATGAGACGCAGGCCTGCGGAGACATCATTTCTGCCTGACACCTTCAAGGGAAAAAAAAAACATAAGAATAGTTGAAATAATGGGCATGAACTATTAACCATCAGACAGAAAACACAGGTCTTGCTACTAATGGGTGCACAGAGAGAACAGGTAATTACATTTCTGTCCTCTATCATGTAGCATGGCATGGCTTTCAGAAATAATAGTATCAGTAGGTCTACATCAGAAAATGCTAGTACATTAAATAATAATAATAAAAAAAAACACATTAAATGGTCATACATGTCATGTCATGAACAAGTATAAATAGGCTACAGCACACACTAAGCACAAAAAAACACAATCACACATAAACAAACTGTGACGGTGTGATCCCCACCACACTTGATTAATTGATATTAGTTTATATTAGTCTTTAAATATGATTTGCTTTGTTTTGTTTATTTGCAGACTGTTACCTAGGTGCACATGGATCCAGTTTCTTTATTTACCTTTCATTTAAATGTAGGCCTTAGTTTGTTTTGTACACTGCACAGGTTTCCCCAAGAAGGGGGAGGAGTTAATTGGCACATATCTGCCTTAACTGATGGGCTAATGATGGCCTGATGGGCAAAGCCTGGTGATTGGTTGCCTAGTTGACCACCTGGTCCATTTAAACCCTCTTGGAACTTACAGTTTCTACCATTTGTTTTAATTTACTTTTTGTGTGTGTCCTTTTTGAATTACATTTTTTTACATTTTTGTATTTAGTTTATCTTTTGTTTTTTTGGTTAAATAAACTTATATATATTTTTCACCCCTTATATTTTTGTCACTGTCTTGGCTAAACTCTCCCAACCACGAGGCTACAACACAAACACTCTGATATTATGCACATAAGCTCATTCATTTCGGTTTTATACTTTACCGGAGAACAGATAATAAGAAAACCCCAGCTCAGCAAACATGAGGCTCATTGTGCAAAGACATAGCAAACCCACTCAATCCTTGTTAGGCAGACAAAAGCCAAACAAATTGTTTGCCTCAAAAACATTTCCACTGACAGATTCAGAGTCTCATGGATTTATGATCTCTGATGCTCTGACAACCGTAATGGCTTATGCAAATGATTGATTAATTGCATTTGTCAAAGAGGTGTGGTGAATGTGCTAAGCAATGAGGAATGCTCTGTGACTGATCAAGCAGGGACAGTGTGTGTGTGTGTGTGTGAGTGTGAGTGTGTGTTTTCTCAGCTTGTTTGCATGTGCGTGACTGATTCTGTTACCTGCCACTTGGAACCACTGGGAGGTATAGGGTTTCTGGGTGTGTTTGCCTGTGTTACTTTTCACTAGGGGGTCTTTTTGTGTTTGCACGCAAGTCACTGTGCCCCTATGCTCCCTGTAATTTAAAAAGAACGTGTTAAGACGTTTTTTTTCAGCCTCGTTGCCACGCCAACAGTCCCTCTCTATCCGCTCTCTCCTCTGTCCTCCTTGTCATCACCATCCTGTTGCTCCAGACTCTACTTCTCCTCCTCTTTTTTTTCTTCTCTGTCCTCCTCTCTTCCTCAGTTTTTTTCTTTCTCTCTTGCACTGTCTTTCCCTTTTATGTCTCAACATGGTTTAATCCCTGCTGTGCATCACCACTAACATGGCCTGGTAGGAAGGCTCCCAGTGACTCATAGGAGGATTTTCATACTGCCCCTTGGACTGCCTCTGTGTGCTAGGGGATGTGTGTGTGTGTGTGTGTGTGTGTGTGTGTGTGTGTGTGTGTGTGGAGTGTTATCCAAGTACGGGGTGGATGTGGATCGTTACTGGTCACTTGTCAGCTTGCGTTCCTGAAAACCCCACCAGCACAATCCTTTCAGTCTTTCGCATCACACACATGGCGAGTAAAAATGCTGCCGTGTTAAAGCAGAGCTAGAAAAGGCAGAAGAAAATACACATATACTCAACACTTACCTAACCTTACACTGGCCATACGTGAGCCCACAAATTATACGTCACTGTGCGAGTAAAACCGAGGGGCGTCAGAGTAATTTCATGGTCAAAATGTCACAGAAAATCCCTGCATGGAAAACAATGGCCTTTGTGTCCAACTTCACATGCAACTGACTAATGCAAGGTAATTATCACCATCCTGGGTTTTCTCTACCTCCACACATGAAGCCACTGGGCTATTGTGATATGCCTTGGCATGGTCATAATGCTAATGCAGACTTTAATTAATGTGTGTTAATTATTAATTAGGTGTCTGATGGGTATGGAGAAAGAGCAGGTAATCATATTTCTGTCCATTATTGTGCAGCATAGCATGCCTTTTTATGAAGTGATAATACATTATCTGAAATGCTGAGACCGCTTGTTCATCCGTTTATGGCCAACGAAATGATTTGTGTAAGGGAGATATCTGAAAACAGTGAGCACATTGTGGAGGGGAAAAGAAATCGATTTCACCCTCTCCATCAAGTGAGACCTCAGTCCACATGGCACTCAGCCAGGGCTCCTACCTACGGTTAGTGCTGAATTAAAATAAAATGTTCTATATCCTTGAAGAAATCAGAAAAGAAGACAGAGAAGAGGAAGAAAAAGAAGAATTTTTAAGTCCCTTATTATTATTCTTTGAAAGGATTATCAACTGGCAAGACATATGAAATTGGGTGAACCTTAATGACAGTCATTAACATGGATTAAGTGTCATCAATGTTTTCCCAGAAAGACTCATAGAATGAAGAACAATTACATGAATTACAAAATCATTCAAAGAAAAGTCTTAGGCGAAGACCCCGTCCGTGGTCCAGGTCATGGTTCTTGACCAACAGATCCTGTCTGATAAAGCTGGCGGGCAGAGCCTACCCCCGGATGGGAGGACAGGCACCCAACTGGAGGTGGAGAGGCAGCAAGAACAATGTGTGATTACTATAAAGCAGGTCATTGCATGTGATTGGTTAGGCAATTTGAGATGAAACACCCAAGTCTTTCTGATAGAAAGGGCGCTAGACCTTTCCATTCTTGATACAGTATGTGTCATGTCATTGTCACTGTGTTTATGTTTAAGTAATCTGGGTAAATAGTGACATCACATAATTAAGCGGGAGCAAAATAAACATTTCTTCTGTTTTTGCCTTTTTTGTTTTCTTCCTGAGCTCACCGTAATTAGTGTCTCCAAAAACAATCACAGTAACAATACCGATTTACACACAAACAATATCGATTTACTCATTAACAGTTCTTCACAGGGACCAACCAAAATGAAAGTGCTTTAAGTGTTTTTGCATACTTATGCAGTAAGTACTAATAGTATAATTATAGTTTATCCTGTGATACTTTTTGTTACTCTGTTCTTACACTCCAAAGCTGTTATTTAAAATCTATGTCACATTATCTCACAATTTTGTGCAATTTTTATTGGACCACAGAAAATGTGCACATGTGGTTCATATTAGGTGGTCATCTTGTCAAGCAAAACAGGAAAGGAACACTGGCTAGCACCATGGTTACATCTATTCAGGGAGGTGAGCAACAGCAATTTAGTATGAGTGTCATTATTAGTCAAGAGAGGTCAAAAAGCATCTTTTGTGAATGTGACATCTCATAATGAAAATCATAAGGTTGAATACTTGTACTTTCTTGGTTTTGGATTAGAAGGAATACTTGGCCTACAATATGTTGAACAGTAATGTTAAATATTACTTTTTACAGAATCTCAACGAAACATCACGTCTCAACGAAACATCACGTCCACATTCCATTCCCTCCGTTAGATATGGAATGACTGGTAAAGAAAAACTTTGATTCCTCTCACTGCAAGTTCTGTATAAAATATATACTGCATTGTGAAACATGCAGTCTGTTATAGTATTGGCAAGGTGACATCAAGGCCAGCTTCTGTATGCATTGAAGTTGAAAGAAATTTGAAAGCATATTGAAGAATGAAGGTTAAGGGCAAATTGGTAAGGTGGCAGTGGGTGTATCAGAGAGAAGTCTTCTTGGAAGTCTTCATTCATATAAACACGTCTACTCAAACGATGAGGTCTCGGTTTTGTACTTTGAAGACTATGATGGAATAGGTGAAGGTCTTGCAGGTCCTATAAATCACTGTAGGTTTATTGCAGTAAGCATTTTTATCTGTTTATCTGGGAAAAGAAGAAATGACTACTCTCCACTCAGTGAAAGTTTGTGACATTCAGTATCTCCCTGGTCTGAGTGCTACTATGTCAAGAGAAGGAGAGCTGTCCAATCCCTGCAGCGGATATAAATGGGAAGCCAGCCAAAATGAAGGAGGAAGTTGGTGAGGAGCTTTACTCTAATTTTTTGGATGCTGCAGAAATGTGCCAGCCTGTGTCCTTAACTGACAGAGGAGGGGAGAAGGAGAGAAGGGATCTGTTTGTTTGTTGTTTTTCTCCCAGCTGAGTCCACAGCCCTTTGCTCTGGCATCTGACCGCAACCTCTGCCAGTGTTGTACTGTGAGGTCAGGGTGGCAGCATATAGATGGAGGTCAATACCATCACACTGGTACTTGTATCGATTGATCCAGGAAGCGCTCAACATTGTTTCAGGCAAAAGGCTGGGAAATTAGATTACCATCTTCCTTCCCACCCACACTCCTTCTCACTTTTTCTTTGTCTTTGTACAGTATGTAGCCTTTCTTCATCTCTCTCTTTCTCTCTCTCTCTCTCTGTGAGCCTACTTCTCTCTTACTCTGTGTCTTTTACGTCCTCTGCCATCCCTGAAATAATTTACTCATTAAGAGCAAGGGCCGGAGGGGATTACAGAGGCGTTTTTTAAACGGTCGGCACTATTTCGTCTAGTTCCAGAATTTTCCTCCGCATTTTTCTGCAAGTCACTGTGGGGGCAGAGAGAGGCGAGACAGGAGGGAATCTGGGCCATGCTAAAGTCCTCTCACACACCTCATTATACACACACACACACACACATACTGAGGACCTGTTCAACCCAGGCCCGATAAGATGTTCATTAATTCAGAATAGACCATACCCCCTGCTGCTCGGCAACACTGAGATCCACTTTAGGGATTCCAAGAGCTTAGTTTCTGTGAGAGAATAAAAAGTAATTTTAAGAGCTTTGTTTTCATGCGGTGCTTTGTTTTTATTCAATGAGGGTGCTTGTACCAGGTTAACGGGCTTAACTGCCCCACTCATCTGCTGCACGGACATTATCAGCACACATTGGTTTTTGATTAGTTTACATCAAGCCCATAGGCATGCTGGCTCATCAGTTGAATGGACTCAATATTACTGTAGCTAGTGGAATAGTTCATGAAAGGATGCTTGATATTCAGCAGGAGTATATTATTAAGTAGTATTTGTATTCAAGGGTTTTCACACAACAGTCATAATCATTATTATAGTGCCATCATAGTACATGCCATGTAAGTCCTAATGTCGGCTCCCTCAAGTAAAGGGTTGGTAATGTTTGCAACTTTATCCAATTGGTGGTTAAAATATTTACTGTTTTGATACTAAAATACAAATAGTTTGGCAGACCTTTCACTGCCCAAAACGAAGAACCACAGGTGGTAAAATAAGATAATTGAGTAAATAAGTCCTCTAATTAAAACACTGTTTTCCTAACCTTAATTTATTCTGCTTCCGATATGTGTGTGCATAATGATGTTGTAACAACTGAATGCGACTGATCAGGGGGGAGACTAAGTCATAGTCGAAAGGAAGTCTGAAATGAGAGGAATGTGTTAGAAGTGTCGATGGGCCGGTGGGTCATCATGCAAGACCATGGTAAGAGTAGGATGGGATGGGGTGGAGATTGCGAATGGAAATGGAATCAGATCTTATTAATATTATTATTATTACCATTATGTTTTGTGTTTGTTAAATTATTTTTACATGTCTAATTTGGTTTTGCAGCAGATAAAACATTCTGTGCCAATCTGTGTTAGCAAATAATTATGTGCAGAATTGGAAAGGTTATTCGTAGAGGAATGTCATTATATACACGGTAGATTTAATTAACTGTACATGTTGTTATGATTGGTGCTAATTACACCAGTCTTACCTTTCCCAGTTTAAGTGCATAGAGCTTTTGATGGGCAGGGCTTTCCACAGGTCCACAAGTCTAGGGTGCCTCATTCTAATTTTTTCTAGGCTATACTAATGATGGTCCTGTTGTTTCTGCAGTGATACACTGTGAATACTGAACAGCAGGCCTATCATATGCAATCTCCCTGCAATAAACTAATTAGGACTATTCTGTTGCCCCCTTCCTACCAAGCTAGACAAAGTGAGTTTGGTCTATTATAACACATGCTACAAAACACATATTAAGTCTGATATTCCCCAAAAAGAATTGTTAACTTCCCAAAAGAAAGGTTCAGCTAGGACAACTGTGGTGCAGTATGTGGTGTAATTCTAGAATGTTCCCCATACTTTAAAACGAGTACTTCCTTCATAATTATCCTGATTACAGCCATTTCTCGCAAGCTGTAATAGCAACAGTGCATTTGAGTAGAATTTTTTCAGAGCTGGTTGATATCATCATTTGCTCAATTACTTTCAACTGAACAAAGCAGATGATTTCAGTGCTCATTCAACTGGGGGAAATCACAGAAAAATGCTGTTGTTGTTAGCCTGATCGACCAGGCCCGTTTCACTTTGTGTAAAGACTCTAGACACTATTGATTGGCATACGTTTGCTTCCTAGTGGGCAAGTACTTTCTGTGCTCTTGGCCATGTCTTCAGCGATTCACATCCAATCATCTCACAACTACACCTTCAGCCATCTTTCTGTTAGCCGAGTGGTCGGTAAAATCCTTTCGACACAAACCGAAGCCATAGTGGAAGTGGTTGTAGTGGAAGAAGTAGTGTTGTAGTGAATGCAATATCAAGTAAAGTTATAAAAAGCAGTGCTAGCCTGGCTAAATTGTAGCACGCATACAGTGTGCTGTCTTTGCTTTCAATCAACAGCCAAATCAATCAACACGTATTTACTGTGTGGCACCTCATTGACACACACACACACACACACACACTCACACACACACAGAGAGAGAGACACCTTTCTCCTCCTATTCTGCAACCTTGTGCCCCTACACCACAGGGAAGCACACACAACTTTGCCAGATGAGATTTAAGTCTGCATGTGAAGGAAAAAAAAATGCTGTCATTTTTAGGCACAGGCAATTGCTTGCGTTAACCAGAGGCTTCTATGCGAGAGCTGTCAGTGTGGTTAAGGCTTCCGTCTGGAGGGAGCCAAAGCCCTCTTCACACACAGCAGCCTCGTCGCCTCCATTTGAATGGGATGATGAGATGAGATGGAAAACAAACAACTTTAATGAATGAGAGCGAAGGAGCTGTGATTAGGGGAGGGATGCTCATCGTGTTCTGTTGAACAATAGTCGCTGGGTTTTGCTCGTTGATCTGGCCATTTCTTTGTGTGTATTTAAGACAGGCACCTATTTTAGACATTTCAACATATTGGCTTGAAGAATGAACACTCTTAAACATCCCCTATACATATAGTTGTGTAGCCCTGACTAAAAAAAAAAAAACACTGTCTTTTTATTTTTGTTATTTTTGTTATTTTCTTAATGCTGTGCATTTCATAAAGTTGTTGAATGTTTTAAACAATGTTTACATGTTAAAAACAAGAAAGAAAAAAAAAACATAGAAGTTAAGCAAAATTCACTTACCTTGACGGAAGGCCCAATCAGGAATCGGGGGGAGGTGGGACAAGAGCAGGAAGCGGGGGCAGAAGAAACAACGAGGAGAGAGAGGGCAGAAGTTAGAACTACACAGTGTATGGTGTTTGTAAAAATCGTAAAAAACTCAGTTTATGCTTATGGTGGCAAATGTACATTTAGACTGCACAAACTGTAAGTCTTGGAGAGATCATTTGCAGTAAGTTTGTGAGTTATATGCAACGGTTGCGAAAGACTTTGGTTAGAGTCTTAACCGGGGCAAACTGGAAAGCTAGTCAGCCCGACTTAGCTAAGTTTGGAGGACTGTTGCCATTGAGTAGCCTGCCCGGCGTCTGCGTGCATTGGTGAAGGAGCTCCGAGCGTTTGGATCACCTACGTTGTTCAGCCGACTTCACCAGCCCGGGGGAACTGTGCGGTAACAACGAGGACAACATTGCCCAGCACTACGGTAGTGAGTTTTTTGTTTGCGGCGCCACGGCGCGAAACGGCCGTCTTTGTTTAAGGTCTCTCCGGTCCCAAGCAACGCTTCAGGCCTGCATCATTCATCACCTCTCTAAGCGAACTATTGGTTTGGTGCCATTTCATTTATTGAGAGATTAATTTAGTTAAATGCCGGCTTAGTTTAGGAAACTGAAAGCTGTGGGGAAATATTTGTTTTGCAAAGAACTTTTTGTGTGAATGCCTTAGTTCATGAGAATTTACTGGTGACATTTCAATGGGTATATTTGTAATTAATACATTTTCAGTAAATAGTTAAAACGTATTTCTATTGGTGATTTATATCATTGTGTATTTGGAGACTGATATTTGATATAAGTATTTTAAAGGGTAACAAGTTTATGGCAACTTAATTTACAGAGATAGGCCTATTAATCATCACATTTAATGAATATAATATTGCTTGTGTCAATTATGGTAATGGGCTTCGCTATTAACACTGTTGAAATAGAGATGTAACTTTAATAGTTCAGTTTTCTTTAAAATATATACAACCATTTACCAACTTTAGAGAGGTACTGTAATTTAGCTCTATATTAGCCACTTCTATTTCTCTGGGCATAAGGGTAAAGGTAATGTGCTATAGCATGTGCATATTGTGGATGTTAAAAAATCAATAATTAGTGAATAGGACTAGTTTATTAATTAACCTGAGAGAGAGAAAGATTCTCTCACTAGTAGAAGAATTCGGGAGCGCACTCCATATTAATAGCTAGACACGCTAGGGGGCGCTACAGTTGCTAGCATTAGGCTTACAGTCTGAGAATGCTGAGTATTCCCAGTATCACTGCTTTGCTGAGGGTTATCCTGTAAGTCTAAACCCTTTGAAATGATCTCTCGTTACTTGCTCCCTGCCAATGGCAGAAAACGAAGACACACCGTTGTGCAGAAAACGCAGACGATATCTAAAGTTTGGGATCATTTTACGCTTCGAAATGCAGAGAACGTAGTGCAATGTGTACATTATAAAGCGGACCTAGCATGTGACCTGTGGACCTCATGTGAACTGCACTTCAAGCGGACTCGGAACCTCTAAAGGCTAACGTAACGTAACATATTTTACGATTGCTAACTAACATGAACACTACCACTTGTTAGCATTGCAGTGTAATGTGTTATATATCGATAGTGAAGAGACATAAGTAACGTTAGCAAAACACCTAAATCTCACTTACTCGCGTCTAATGCTCTGTCACACACCCACCCTGACACTGATTGACAAATTCATTAGCATACAGATTCGCTTTACTTAGGCTACTTTTTGAAGTTTTGAAGAACAACTCTAGCCTACCACTTGGGCTTTGATCTCATGTTGAGTGTAAATAAAACTTTTTTTAGTAAGGGAAAATAGCCAACTGGCTGCTTATTTTTAGAGGCTTTTTATGTTGCATAATACACTATTGATATATGTGTTTAAAAAAAACTAAAGTCTAATTTATCCGATTACTCGATTAACCGTTGAAAAAATCGACAGAATACTCTGTATTCGATAGCTGCAGCCCTAGACTGTGTATTATTTCATTATTTATTATTTCTTATTTCTTTATCCTTTTTTACAATTAACAACCGGAGTGATTGTGTATGATAGATCAACTCTGAATATAGGCGGTCGTTTTGGAGATGTTTTAAACCCTGAAACTGGGCCATCTGAGATCCTGTGCAAAGCAGTGCCAAACCATGGAGACGAGTATGCAACGCGGCGCAAAAGAAAAGAACCTTTTCATCTGCTTCGGGAGATTTCTGCGATCGCTACGGCTGCATACATCCCACCTCAAGCAGACGAAGGTATGGCTCTGTCTACGCTTCATGAAGCGCTTAGTGTCTGTCAGAATAAACACCCTGAGGCTGCAGTCATAGTGGCAGGAGACTTTAATAAGGCCAACCTCCGGCAGATATTTCCGAACTTCCATCAACATGTTACCTGTCCCACTAGAGGGCCGAACATATTGGACCACTGCTACATTCAGTTTAAGGATGGATATAAAGCGAATTCAAGACCTGCTTTCGGTAAATCTGATCATGCCACCGTATTCCTCACACCAAAATATAAACCGAGGCTGCTCCAAGAAGCTCCGAGGAACAAAGTGGTGAAGCGCATATCTGATCTGACTTGACTGGTGTCAAGTTAACTGTCTCCACCTCAACATCAGTAAAACCAAAGAGCTGTTTGTGGACTTCAGGAAAAAACAACAGCAGACTTACAGTCCTCTCCTAACCAATCACATCCAAGCTCAGGTAAAAAAGGCTAGACAACGTATGTACCACCTGAGACTGTTAAGGAAATTTAAACCGGCACTAAGCAACATTCTGTTTTTCTCTCTCACGAGCTCCCTCTAAAGCCCGCTGTATTGCATTGTATTGCACTGCATTCTATTGGAGGCGGTCCGCGCTGCTGAACATTGCAAGTGCTGTATCTACCGCTATTGGGCACGGTGGCGCATTCTACACCGTTCGTTCGCCGTGTAATGACTAATTTTAGCATCCTAAACAGTATGAAACGGATTAATTAAATGAAAAATGTTGCATAGTGGGCCTTTAAGGTCCCCACTGTAATCCTAAGAACTTTTTACATTGGCGCCATAGAAAGTGTTCTGACTCAGTATCAGTATGGTATGGTACTGTCCAAGACAGCAAAGCACTGCAGAGAGTGGTGCATTTAGCTGAGCGCATCTCCAAGTCACCTCTCCCCAATATGAATGACATCTACATCAGGAGATGCCATAAAAGATCCATGAAAATCATTAAGGATCCCACCCATCCTAGTAACAGCCTGTTCAGCTTATTGAAATCAGGCAGGAGATTCTGTTGTCTAATGTCCAGGACTGAACGCCATAGGAGAAGCTTCTTCCACCAGTCCATTAGACTCCTCAATATGGCTATGCCTGCTTTTTAAAAAAACCCAACATAGAGATCTATGCTAATATTGTTCATTTCTGTTCATATTAGAATAATTACTGCATTTAATCATAATTTATTTTTATCTTTTATTTTATTATTTATTTTTTCACACAGTCTGTGGAGTCTATCAGTCCCACATTTCACTGCAAATTGTATATTGTTAGGATTATGTATGTGACAAATAATGAATGAAATGAACTTGAAATTGAACTTGAACTTGAACTTGAAAGTCAATTTATATTACAATAACCCACCTGAATATGGATAAGTTCATATGGCAGAGGGTGATGTACTGTAATTTGTGATGGTGCTGCAGCTACAACACACAGCCATGATGCCGTCCGACTCAGTTATCCCCTACATATCATAGACTAATCGATAAACAATTCCTCAGAAACAACATTAGGATCAGGCCTAATTAGGCCTAACGTGGGCTGTGCATTATTGATTTTCATGAGAGAGACCCAAGGCAGCACTCCTACACAATACACCTTCCTTCCTTGCTAGCCCTAAAGCTACGCAACCTGTGACACTCACATGGTTGGAGTGAGACCTATTCAGCATACAGTATTTAACGGAAGGTCATCTGCCTTAATAAGGATTAGAAGAATACCCTTATTAACTTACTAACTTAAGTTACAACAGAGGAGACCAGCCCTGAACTAATTAGTAGTGAAGTGTAAGTCGCTTTGGTTAAAAAGCTACTGCTAAATTCAATATTGTAAATGTAAACTGTGAAAGCACTTTCCTCTCTTTATGTCTGATAGCTTAAAGGGAGAAATCCCATCAATCAGTTTAAAGTACTGATGTAGGCATGTGAAAAAAGATATGATACCAAGGTTGATCAGCAAATGCTAACTTTTGGGAGCACTTCTCATACCAATCTAAATCTGATGGGTAAATAAAGTATTCATGCTGTCCATTCTCTGCCTCCAATTTTTTTTAGCAGTGTCATTGTCTTTGTCATCATCAGGATTATCATATCACTGTCATCATGATCCATTATCTCCTGATGTGTTCAGATATTCTGTTCTATATTTTTCTATCCCATCCATCTTTTTTTGTTATTCAGTCTTTCCCTCTCTGAATGGGTATCCACCTATTGTATCTCTGTGGCAATATGAGTAGGTATAAGTATGTTATTACCACATTGACATAGGGTTGTTATTACAATGGTAATAACAGCTGATATACAAGAATTACATGATTAACTGTATATGACACGGTATGACATGATCTTATATCAGTATATAGCATTATGCGTATACAGTACAGTATGATATTATGTATAAGCATAATATATTATTTTGAATCCAATTTCTGGTCTTGCATTTTATCTAAATGTAGTCTCCAGGGGAGAAGTGCAGGATTAGGTGCTTTGCTCAAAAGGCAATTTAGCCACTGGCTCATACTGGCAAACCTTCGATGGCTGCCACAAAAAGGACTGTTCCTCAATTGCACGTCAGCATGCCACAGTATTCCCATCCGATGAATGAGTTTCTCTCCTGCTCACTAAGCCCCTGTGCATTTCTATTGAATAGCAACAAGGTGCTCGGATCCTCTGTGTTACCTGAGTGCTACGGTATTCATCAGTGACCTAATTCATATTTTTATTTAGTTCAACTTCTCTATGGTGTCATTCAACTCCTGTTACACGTCCTCTCTCTTCATCTCTGCTGGCCTTGAAATTAAAGTCTGTACCTTTTTTAAACATAAGCACTTGCATCCACTTACAGTTTTTTGACCATCCATATGCGTAATAGGAAAATCTCTCTCTCTCTCTCTCTCTCTCTCTCTCTCTCTCTCTTTCATTTAGTTTGCTCACTGATATAAATGTACTGTATACTATGTTTGGCATGAAGCTGGTATAGTGTGGGAAGACGGATCATTAATATGTCACCCGTCTGTTTTCGGCCAAAGCCAAATAATCATTGTCCTTGATCATCAGCCTTATGGTCCTCCCCAGCCTGTCCCTCCTCTCCATCTCCATCAGTGTCTAACTCATCATCTCCTCTCTCACGTCCATCTCCGGGCCTGTCAGCTTCCCCTCCATAATCAGTTTCTTTATCTGTGGAGGGACATGACAGCAATTTCTCTGGCTTTTTTCTGCTCTCCCTCTCATTCGGCATCCTCACCTATTGTCACCTCCTCACCAAATCCATCCACACAACACACCCCATCGAGAGGCCTAGCTATTAGCTGAGAGTGTGCGCGGAGTGTACTCCTCTTCCTCCCCCCATCCCTGCCCCGTGCTCTCTATCTCTCCTTCACTCTGCTCTCAAAATAGTCAATTCTATTCTATGAAATTACTGTATAAAATATGAAAGAGAGTCATTGTATTAATATGAGAGAATATGATGTAATATAGTATAAACATTCAGTTTTATAATTGTGACATATGGACAGATAGGGCTCAGTTAATGGAGAGATTAAAAAGAGAAGGTAGACTGGTAAAAAGAAGGTAAAATACTGTTATCTAAGTGCTTCTGTGCTACTACTTTAATAGTCTGTAGTTTTACAGACACCCACAGACCCCAAGTGTGTGGGCTGTTCACGGGGGACTATTGATGAACGTGTGTGGATGGAGCGTATGGCTAAAGGTAGAATGTAAAATGCATTACGGCCCATAATATCACAGGGACATTAATAATGGATAGAGGGAGATAACAATCACTCTTAGTGGATCACTAGTCGAGTGTGTAGCCTTGTCGCTAAGAGGGAACATTAACATGTTCAGTGTCGACGTTCCTGTCATGCCCACTCACAACACTGAGTCGGAAGAAATCCTCTCATTCCAAATATATCAAACATCTCTCCTCTGTTTCGTATGCCCTTTGGCGGGTATCGTTACACAGACGGGAAATGTGATTTCAGACTCCGCTGATGTGATTTAATGTTAATAGCATCTCTTTGGCTACACTGTATCACAGGTCAAGGTGACGTGTACGGCGGTGGAGCCCAAAGCGCATGATTAAAATGCTTTGTAATCCTTTATGGCATTGCTGGACGCTGCTTACAGCACTGTGCAGCTCTGATCATTGTGCCCAGATTCTCTCTCTCCTGCCTCGACTTATATTGTGTTTGTTTTCATATTGCTGTCTGAGGCCCATATTGTATGAGGGCAATTAGCATTTTGCCCTCTGAAGGGTACAGGATGATGTACAGTCAATATGGGCATAAATATCACAGATCGATGCACGAATTGCTAAGATCCCTGCCAGCAGAGCAGTTAAAGTTTACAAAGTCAAATTAGAAATTTTGGTAGAAAATATCCCCCAATATCGACTAGAATGTTAAAATCTATCACTAGAACCCTTTCAGCTTACCCATTATGTAAGGCCTTACGCAAATAATTTCAATTCCATTTCTACATGCCAGTACAAACAGCATTCTGACAATCCATTCCAATACATTTTTCATTTGGAAAATATGTAACATTAATGAGACCTTTCTTGATCAGGGTTGCTCGGCAGCAAGCAGTCATCCGATTCATGTTCTAAGCTACGTCTTAAAGTGAGATGCTAATCCCACCTTTTGCTGTTGTTTTCTTAACCATGTTGAACAAGAGACCATATTTAGTCTAACATAGACTAGCCCCTGGCTTGGTTAAAAATAAAGCAGAATAAGAACATGTACTGTAGGCCTGTGTAAGGTTGAATTTGCCTTAAGACCAATAATTCTGATGACGTTTGCAGAGATGAGGCAGAGTTGAGCACATATGGGGTAAAGTCCCAATTGACTTCTTAAGACCAGTAGAAATAGGCTTAGTGGCCATATGCTGCGCTTAAAAGTAAAAACATCAATCAGTATGTGAGTCAACCGGGCTAGTGTGTGACTACAGTTATGTTGAATGAAATGCAGCTCTCACTATGTGCCTCTGAAAAATCTTTGTGGTGAGAAAGGGCTTTGAATGTTCTGGAGCTTCCTAAATCTAAGAGAGTTGAAGAATCTTAAGTGATCAAAACTGGGAACAAAGGGGTCTAGACGTGCCAGGATGTCTTTACGTTGGAATTCTGGAAGTCAGGCATAATTCTGTGTCACTGTGCTGGGTAATGTAAATGTTGTTGGATGCCATGGAGTACCTAGGCATCATTTAGGAGAGGGCCTCATTAATAATTCAAAATGAATGGTTCCTATACTGATGGTTGCTATGGACGGAGCAGTCTGTAATATAAATATTTTTTTTTTTTTACTGTCCACCACATAACACTGAAAGTAAAAGAAATGTCAGCTTCAGGAGACAGACACCCGATCAAGAATATGGATCAAATTACTTGTCTCATCCACTGCAATGGATGCTCCACTGTCCGTGCTCAGACAGTCTATCCTCACATCTGTATCTGTGGCCACGCCTTCCTGCTCTTGATGGTGCGCGTCCGCATCAGCGAGGGGAAATCAAACACACTAATTGCTGTTTAATGGGAATGAGATACTTCTCTAGTTTTTCTGCTGAGCACAGAGAGAGAGGAAGAGAAAGAGGGAGAAAGAAAGAGAGAGAGAGATCAGCACACACAGGGGTCCTGAACATCCCTGTAAGCCAATTTTAGCTGGGGCGGGGGCGCAAAGTCTCAGCGGACATTTTCAAGTGCACTTTTGTTGTTTTGCATTAAGCTGATTTGGGCAAGCAGGGAGTTTATTGTTCACGGGCAAGTGGCTGTGCTATGGAAGCATCACCACCTCACATCAGCTCCCGACAACCACAAGCGTTTGCCGTCTCAAGGGACAGCCGAGATCTTGCTAGGCTTCATTTTTTTTTCTTCATGTGTTTTTCTTGTTTTTTTTTCTTTGCAAGGCTGTAAAGGAGGAAAGAAATAATGAAAGTGTGAAAAACTCTGAATCTTTTTCTGATGATGGCCAGTATCCACAACAGGCCTGGGTGCCTTTTCTGTGTCTACGTTTGTAGAGTATTCTTCTGCTGGTATTGATTTCCCCTCGCAAGGCACCTATCTATCAGCAAGACTGAAGTGAACTATCCCATTTATCTGTCTGACGTGCTTTTATAGTGAAGATGGTTTATGTTAGGTCCTGAGGAGGATGTGTGTTTCACTGACCTGGGAAGATTAGTCAGCGTTTCATTCCTCTGTCTGCCTGAAGCAATTACGGATACACCGTTTTGTAGATTAAATCTTGCTAACATGAGTATATCTAGAAATTCTCTGTCATTAAAGTCATTACGTGATTCAGCAGACAAAAATGCAACAGATGTTAAAACATTGTAGATTTACTTCCAAAATGAATGAATGATCAGGAAATCTTAGCAAATAAGATACATTCTCCGGATTCTGTGTGCTGATCACCTCCAGGGCAAACATGATTCAAAAATCACATTTTGGTATCCAGTAATCTTATAGGATTTAACGAGAGCTTTAAAGAGAGATTTAAAATGATGAGAGTTGTGTGTGTGTGTGTGTCTGTGCAAGTGTTGACCAGGGAGCACTGATCATGGCATGGTTAATGAAGTTGCCCTTCCTTTTGCGAGGAACACCACACCATGGGCACAACACTAATTGGGCTAATGACAGCATTGCCCACCCATGGCCATACTACCGCGGCTAGATAAATGATCTGTTTCCCCTCTCTCTCCCTCTGTCTCTCTCTCTCTCTCTCTCTCTCTCTCTCTCTAAAGTAAAGTAAAACAGAAAATAATTAAGCTGGTTTCTAGAAATGTATGCATTCTGCCTTGCATGACTGCTGGCGAGTTATACTCTTCTATTGCTAGGAACAAAACATGATAGATGTCTTTGGATACAAAGACTGATAATAGGCGGATACTAATGATAGAATTTTGCTAGCACCTCCCCACAGCTGAGCCGGCGGGCACGGTGGAGTTTGTTCAGTTGGGGATAATACACTGTCCTTGTGCAGCCTGGAGAAAGAAGCCAAGGTTTGAGTGAATGGCAATTAGTGGAAACATTTATTGTTTCTTGATTGCATACCAGTGAAGATGCCTGTCTCTCTCTCTCTCTCTCTCTCTCTCTCTCTCTCTCTCTCTCTC
>JAGFZM010000008.1:816210-833080 GCA_017657215.1 Limnothrissa miodon | reverse complement strand
TCTCTCTCTCTCTCTCTCTCTCTCTCTCTCTCTCTCTCTCTCTCCCATAAAACACAGACACACACACACACACACACACTGATGTACATACACACACACATTATTGGACACATACACCTCACATCACACACACACACACACACACGCACATTCAAAGAAAAACAACGTCCTTCTCAACTCAAAAATTGAAAAGTGGAAGACAGGAGAAAAGCAAGTGGGTTAAATTAGCCATGCGTCCACAGTGATTGGACAGAGTAATTTATTACGCTCTGCGTCTAATTGGAAGGACGACTCCCCTGATTAGGTTGCTGAGGTATGAGAGTGACCTTTGGGGGAGCCTCCACTCCCACTAGAACATTAGCCCGCTGCTATTATTATGAATCACAGAGCCTCATGTTATTGCTAAGGTTCAAGTCAAACTTGCGTTAGCCCTTCACCTTCTCTAGGAGAGTAAGGTAGTTGATACTAGAGGAGAGAGGTTTAGGGAGATAACACAAAGCTTTTGGAGCATCAGCTATGTGTGCTTGCAAGAAATGTGACCAAGAAGGGCTTTTTATTTTTACTGTCTGAATATAATTTCTGTATAGTAGGTCATTTCATGGGTTTGTTCTCCAGTAAAACGATTCCTCAGAACACACACACACACAAACAAACACACACACACACAAACGCTACTAACTGTCTGTGTGCCACTCGTAGGTTGTGCACAAACAACACACAAACCAGGTGCCGGCAGGAAAAAGAACATGTTTCATTTTTAAAGCATCTCCAAGGCCTCTGCAAAATTGATTGGGGGGGGGGACAAACACACACACACAGATACAAACACACACACACAAACACACACACACACACACACATGGTGATAGTTGGGGTTGAATAGCGGTGGTATAGACCTCGCTAGGGAGTCCTGCTCTGTGACTCTTTGATGACAAACAAGTACAACAGGCACATCAGAAATGAGGATGATGAAACTCATCTTAGCTTTCACTAAATGTAGAAGTTGAAGAGGATGGTGCAGATGGTTGAGTGACGTGTTTTTTTTTTTTTTGAAGGTTTGGCATTCAAAGTGTCAGGATGACTACAAAGTCACAGTGACCCAGTGTGAACTAGAGTGCCGGGAGATGTAATTGAACGGCATGCAAGCCCACTAAATCACATCATGTTTGTGTACAGCTGTTCTTAATGTGATTGTGACTAAAATCTATAGCGTCGAAGCCCCAGGAGACAGAATCAGGAGGGGAACAATTAGGTTATCAAAGGAGGTTCATAATCTCTTTCTTTCTTTCTTCCTTTCTTTCTCTCTCTCTCTCTCTTACTCACTCAATCCCATAAAGGCTCAAACACTAATCTCTTTTTCTTAGTCTGTCTTCCACAAAAAATGAATCACTGGATTTTAAACCAAACTAATGAGCTTTCTCAGATTCTGATTTTTTCAAGAAAAAAAAAAACACTTTTAAGAAGTTACCAATTATGTTCAGAATGGTAATTCAAATGTAAAGATTATCCTATCGCTTTAAACAAAAGCAGACATTTTTACATACTTTACAGAGTGTAGAAAAACTGTAATTTTTTTAAACAAGTATTAGTGGAAACTGTGACGAGCTGTTGTGTCTTACTGTAGTTGCATGCAGCCCAAACAGCACTTCCCAAAACTAGCACTTATGAGACTGGGCTGAAGGGGGCTGCATCTCACTCAATCTCACACCTAAGGCTACAGATCCAAACAGGTCCCTGAGGGCACTGCTGTAATGGCTCATGAAGCAGAAACAGATGTGGTGTGAGTGTGGGGTGCACACAAATGGGTCTTCATCCAGCTTGCTAGCACACATAGTCCCCCTGTATAGAGCAAGGGTGTTTTCAATCCTCCACATGAACACACCTCTCCACGGGTAATAAGATTTGGATTCCAACAAGGCAAATTGCATCACAACTGGTAGGTTTTCATTCTCTGTGTGTGTGTGTGTCTGTGTGTGTAATTGAACTGGGCAGTGAAGAAGTTAGCTGAAAGATGGGATTTCAGACCTCCATCTCATTGTAAGACCACTGGCACCACAGTTCCCTATTGAATTCTTTTAGGCACAAATAGATATTAAATGGGTGAAATGTCTCTCTTATTAAATGAAGCCTCAGTTTAGATGTCTTTTTTATCCTAAATGACCCATACTCGTCTTCATCCCCACACCTGTTTATCCTCAGTTGGCAGGTTGACCTCTCACATGGGCAAAAACCAATAAATCCACCAGAGCTGAGGCCCTCCGCAGAGCAACTCTGTTATTGATGACCACAATTGGCAGGAAACTGGGGTCAAACCTATTTAAGTCATGGCTCATAAAATAAAAGTTTACGGCCATTAAAGAATAATGGGTCTCTCATGCAGAGTGCTGAAAAAAATAGTCCTAAAGACTGAAAATGCTGATAAGACTCCGTAGATTGAGCTACAGACCAAAATGTAATATCTCATCAAGATTGCCTTGACTGTTTAGATTCAGATTCAGAGGTTTTCTGAAACATCCATATGCTGTGTAATTCATTAGTTATATTAACACATTAATGTTAGCCTACTGTGAAATGTTAAGCTATCCGATATAATAAGCAGCATCAAAATGTCCTTACAGTGATAGAGGATAGAGACAGCGTTATTTATAAAACCTGACCCAGATAAACTTTAAAAACCTTTTTATCATGCCCCTTTCACATTTGATGCTGAAGTAATTTTGTTGTCTACTTTTTGTCTCTATTCACAGAAAATAAATTTAGTTTTCTTTTGATTAGCCTCAGCAATTCAGTCGGCAACACCTTGCATCAGGATTATCATAGTCAGCCCACAGGAGCCTCAAACGAGGCCTAGATATTCCAAATCATTTAGTGAAAAAAAAAAAACAGTGGAGAAATGCCAAAGGCACTCAGCTATCCCTTTGAAATTCATACTCTCATTCACAGAAAAAAACACACCCTGGTTTAGCTGGAGCCTCAATTAGTGGAATAGCTTATTTCAAAAAGCTCAATGAAATGTAATCAGTCATATTTCTGTCTACACTGAGCTCTCCTTCATTCTCCAGACATATGCACTATATGGCTGTTTACAATATCACTTTGTGCAAAAAGACAGGAAAAGTGAACCAAAGGGCTGAAACTCCAGATGCTGCAAATACTGTATCTCTATATCGTCCCAAAGGCCCGCTCTAAATTCTGGGTTTCATATCAGAGAACTTGGTTTTTAAGTAAGGGATAACGGGCGACAAGGTGAACGGTTATATGAAGTTATATGAGTTAGATGTTAATTTTTTTTAGAACTCCTCCACTGAGCCATTCATTTCATATAACCTGTCTCCTCGTTATCTTATCTTATTGGAAATAATATTTTTTACCAACTAGTTTCTTAATATTTAACAGACGAAAGATTGCATCTATTCACTGAAGCTAAGACATAAATGTAGTTAATTACAAAAGTTAAGAACATACTCTGATGTTCTGCATTTATACCAGTGTACAGTGGAAAATTAACAGCACACCCTCTCAACTATAGATTGTGAAGTGGCAGTTGTTTTTCCAAGTTGTCTTAAAGTTACTTTGGTAACACTTTACATTACAGATCGGTAGTAAGTGGGTAATGCTATGGTAATATGTATGCAATTTCATGGTAATTTTATTTTTAGACCACATATTACAAATAATTAATGTATAATTTCTAAACGATTACTGTGCAATTACCATACAACAACAATGCAAATAACTTGGATTTAAGGGTATAATAACTGCTGTAAATATGTAATACTTACCGAAGCAACAAATGTGTTGTCTGTGTCTGTGATGTAATATTGCTGTAGTTACACCAACATGATGGTGCTATGAAGGACTAAATTACATAGTAACTTCTAAGTGTTATGGCACAATTACACAGTGGTCAAAGTTTTTGTAGCCTAGTAGTTGGTTTGATGGTAAATGTGATCTGTTATCTGTTATTATGATGAAATAAATAAGGTAAGTTCACAATAACTATATGGTATGAGGGCTGTAAAATACTGTTTTGTCTTTTCGAAAGGATTACCTTTCGAATCTGTTACTTTTTTCTCCCCAGACACAGTTAATAATATAGCCTGGGCCTGCCCATAGTTCCTGTGATGCTACATTAAATTTCGCGAGCAAGTCAGTCTGGCCAGGCTGCCGTTTTAGAGGAATAAATCTGTGGGCACCAATGAGAAACGAGCTTACGCATACGTCATCGGAATGAATGGTCTGATTGGTTGTAGATTCGTCAAGTAGTATACAGAGGCATCTGATGGACGCAGGTTAAGCCCGCCTCCCAGAAGGCGTTTAGTAATGTAGGATGGCCAGACTAAGCTCGCATGAGCTTTGTCGCGCAAGCCAGGCTTATAATACTATGTAGGGTTGTGGGCAAACCCCATGATGTCCTAAAGTGTAACTAAAACTTATAACTACAATATTAAACTACAACTTATACTATGCTGTACTATAAAAAAAAACATTGATCTCCTGGACTATCAATAATACTGACAGTAATCTGATATTGTGTAGCAGGTAGAGCATGCCTGTCTGCTAGTGTTTTGGTTCACCCCTCACCTACCTGAGTTAATTGGGGGGTGTGGCTAATCAATTGAGAGGCTCCCAGTAGCCATTTAAGACCACAGGTGGCCAGCAACAGTGTGGGCCCTGTTCTGTGTGAAGGCGCAGGCCTTTTGTCAGGTATGTTGTCGCCTCTGTGTGTTTTAGTTTGTCATTGTTTAATGTTTTTAAGTATTGTCTCTCTTTTCTTTGTGTAGTTCTCCGTCAGGGTGCCCCCCGCCCCCCTTGTGGCATGGGTAGTGTGGGGCTTCAACGCCTACAGGTGTAGGTAATGAGTGTGTGTGTCGTATAGTACTACCTGCTGTTGTCTGGTGTTTTTTTGTAATATATGTTTGTGTCCTTTAGGTAGTCGGCCTGCTCCCCTGCATGGTGTCGTTGATATGGGTCGTGCTGCTGTCTTGTCTTGCCTTTTACTTGTAGTTCATGTGTCGTTGTTTTGCTTTCTTTGGAGGATTGTCTTTATTTTCTGTTCATCTTTGTGTAATTTATTTTGCTTTTGTAACAGGTTGAGTTCCTGGAGTGGGGGCTAGTTACCTTGTGGTGGGTTGTACAACTGCATGCTTTAGTTAACTGAGTGCTGCTTGCTGTGGGTGTTGCATTGTGGTTTGAAACATTTTCACTTAAGAGTGTCTAGTCACACTCCTTGCTAGTCTGCCCCTCCTCAGGTAAACTCTACCTTTTGTTCTTTGTGTGAGTGTAATAAATATTTCATTTGTCAAGTCTTGTGCCCGTTGTATATTTAAGTTGAGTAAATGTTTTCCTATTGTTTTCTGTAAATTCATGCCCCTTGGTACGATGAGAACCTGTGGTTTTTTTTAAAGCACATCTAGGCTTAACCGCCCCTTAAACATTCCCTGAGGTACTAGACCCCAGGGTGGCGTAGTCCGGCTACAGTAGCTTTCCCTTTCCAGCCATACCGCTCTGCTACATTCATGTGTTCAGATAATCAATCCCTGGGAGAGTGAAAATTTAGCTAGAATTTGTCGAATTTACATTTATGCATTTAGCAGACGCTTTTATCCAAAGCGACTTACATTACAAAACGAGGATAACAATCAAGCTACATGGCAGAAACCTTAAGGAGAATTTACGCTGCACTTTTGCCTGTTTCTTTTTTGTGTGCATAATAAGGTTTCGGCAAGTCATTTTCTCCTCAGGCGATGCCTGTCCTTGTCATGCATGTCTTAACCAGATGCGTTTGCTGTGAAATTCTAAGCGTGATGACAGTAATGGCATGTTTGAGCCTCACTCACTCGTCCCAATGATGTTGAGGCAGTGTGTGTGTATGTGTAAGTGTTTGTGTATGTGTAAGTGTGTGTGTGTGTGATGTTAGTATGGGCTTCTCAGCTATGCAGCAAGGCTTTGCAGTGTGGCGGAAATGAATCGGCCCATCCGTCTTCTCCTTGCAGCCAGTCTGCCCAGTAATAGGGGCCCAAGGTGTTGCATGGCTGGCCTGACAATCTGTTCTCATTTGGGTGGCATTTCATTCTGCCGTGAGATGCATTTTCCTCGCTGACACAGGAGTGGTTGTCTATGTGTGTGTGTGTGTGTGTGTGGAGGGGTGGTGTTTGGAGAGAGAAGAGGGCTCTTACTCTTTTTCCCCTAAAATCCAGGTTTTCACATGACAGAGTGAGCAAAATATGGACAAATCGTTCCAAAAAGGTGTCTGAAAAAAGAGAGGTGGGGGAGTAATTGAATCAATTCTTCACAGTAATGTTCTCCTACTATTCAGAGAATGAAGATGTCCTGGAAGATCTCTTTCACTATTACAACAGGCAGAAGCTGCTCAATTAGCTTTTTTTTTTCTACACCATCAACTGGTCTCCCATAGCCTAGAAATCTACATGTAGACTTATGCTTGAGGTAGCATAGCAGGTTCATCTAGGCCCCAGTAGCTCTTTCCCTATGTTTGATTGTGCTGTCAATATAGAGTCGCCTAGACATACTCTAACATAAGCCTATTAGCAGGCAGAGGCAGTTTGAGGCTTCAACTTTTGGATTGACTCTGGTCTGCAATGTGACATCTTCAAAGTGAGCAGTAGACTATTCCAATTCTCAATTCTTAAGTCATAATATATTTATTTCACTTTATTCTTTGATCATTAAAGGACAGGTTTTTCAGTTTATGGTGAAATACAATGGTCAAGAAACAAATTTTGAGGAATGTTCCTTTCTTCCAAGTATTTTTGGTTGTTGCTATAGCAGCCCACCACCACCACCACCTACAGAATGACTGCATGGTTGCTGCGTGTCAGTAAATATTACAAAATGTCCTCACAAAAGTGCTCTTATCCATTGTTTTTATACTTACATGGTATACAGTATAACAGATCAGAAAACAGGGTTTCAAAATAAACCTGTTTTATCTCATTTAAACACAAATAGAGAGGAAAAATCTGACTTGAATTCAAATCTGGCCTTATAGGACTCCATGGTTAGTAAAGGAGCAGAAATTGACTGCTGCTTTCTGATATCTTGATAAAATAAATCATTTAATTCAAGAGCCACTTACATTATTCTCCATTTGGAGTGGCCACAATAAGTTGAGCAAAGCCTGAGGTGGGCATTGATGTAAGGTACAGTATGAAAACATTACAAGGTTACAATAAAGGATCGTGTTTTTTCAGGTAAGCCAAAAAATAATCGTATGCTACAACAATGTCATTTTTTGAAGGAAGGAAAAACAAAAAGGTGCCTTTATTTATTATTGTACAGTAATTCGACCGCCCCATCTCTATGCAGCCTTACAACTCCTATCCCACACAAACCAATCGCCTAATGCAATAATACGCTGTGCCATCACCCCTTTACTACACCCCACCCCATTTTACACAAATACCCTGACAGAGATTATTACACTAATTAACTGTATAATAATACAGAGAATCCAGAATCCAGAGCCAATGCAGAGCAGAGATGACTTAGGGGGTTGGATTCTCTCTCTTTCTCTTTCTCTCTCTCTCTCTCTCTCTCTCTCTCTCTCTCTCTCTCTCTCTCTCTCTCTCTCTATCTATCTATCTATCTATATGTGTGTGTGTGTGTGTGTGTGTAAGAGAGAGAGATCATATTAAAGAATATGTGATGGGGCCAGTCTGTCATTAAAGGACTGTATTTTTGAAGTTCATAGTTATATCAGCACTGGTTTACTAGAATTAAGATCTCTTGAGGATGAGTTTTCAGAAATTAGTCCAGGCATAAGTGATGGCTGGTTGTTTTTTTCTCCCTTCTATTACTAAATAAGTAGACCTCAGATAAGACTGAAGTGCTTTAAAACAAAGTCCAGAAGCAAAAAAGTTGAGTCTGACTGAAGCCCACACTGGACCAAGCTTCACCAACTCCAGTCTTCGTTTGTCTACTCTTCTCCTGCACCCCAACACCCCCTTCCCCTCAGTGAATTCTCTCCTGTTGCAACCAAGTCAGAAACCCAAAGGAAAACATCTGCTTGTGTGTGTGTGTGGGGGGGGGGAGAGGGAGAGAGAGAGAGAGAGAGATGGGTGCACTCTAAAGGCACGTACTTCTCAGCTAATCAACCTGTCCATCCTGAACAGAAACGAAACAAACACACACACACACACACAGTAAATCTGGAACTGTGGGTGAGTGAGATTAAAAGTCTGAAGAGGACAGGCAAGTGAACAAACATACAGAGGGAGATGGGGTGAGGCATGAGGGAGAGAAAGAGAGAGAGAGACCAAAAAAAGAAGCATGGAAGACTGGAATAGAAAACAAGAGCTAAAGAGTAATCAAGGATAGATAGATAGATAGATAAGAAGTCAATATAGTCGAGTCAAGTGAATAATGTGATCAGTGGATGACACAGGATGTCTACAGTAGGTTGCTATTCTACAGCATATGGTATTTTTGTGGGCATTTTGGTCAGTTGAACCCTTCTAAGAACACACTCTCTCTCTCTCTCTCTCTCTCACACACACACACACACACAAATCTCAGTGCCATGCTCATGGCATGAAAGCCTATTGTTAGCGGGGGGGAATACCGAGGAGTCAGCGCTGCACTTTTCAGGCTGAGCGTGAGCAAGTGGTGCGGAACCGCAAGAAAACGGCAACTCAATTTGTACTGCGGGATGGCTTTTAATTCTCCAAGAAATCCACCCTTCTGAAAGGGGGAATATAAAATAAATAAATAAATGAATAAATAGATGAAGAGGAGACCTTGAAGGGAAGCCGTGTTGAAAGGAAACCACAGCCATACTAAGAAAGTGCAGGGGGAAGCAGTAGCATTTCATGGGACCAAGAGAAAAGGAAACCCACACCCACATTAACCAAGTATTCACCAGTACACACACATACGAAAACACACACACACACGCAAGCACGCACACATACACACACACACCTACATGCACTGTAATGCAGGCTATATGAACAGCTCTATTTCACTGAGGAAAAATGAAATGGTGCCCACCTTGCATTTATAGCCTGCCACGAATGTCAACAAAACATTATTTGACCAAAGAAACCCTGACTGCTTCCAGTACCAGGGTTTTTGCTGAGCTAAATCCCGGACACCATCAGACCAGTCAATCACTGCGTTCTAATGCAGGCCAATGCTGCAGTCTAATATAAAAGGACATTAATGTAGATGAATTCAATTAAGTCTTGGGTGCCCTTTTCCCCTGCAGATCAGGTAAAGTTGATGCTAGCAATGAGCGGATAAGACACCCTCTTAATTAGGTCCATCACTCAGATTTTTTTCACTGTCCCTAAGGGTTGACAACCATCCCTTAATTTTTGATGACGTTAATATCATATTTTCGCCTTGTGCCAGACTGATCTGGGAGCTGTGTAACTCCCATATTCTTGGATAGCATCCCATCTTGGGTATATTCCAGGTTAGGGGTCATGTTTACCAGGCTGGCATGTTGACAAACTTAATTCACTAGATGCTTATGAATACCCAGCGGGGTGGGTAGCAGGCTCCAGACTGACCTTTGTGTTTACTCAGTGCTTCGTTCAGCATAGATAGTGCTTTTGAAATTTCTCTCTCGCTCTCTCTCTCTCTCTCTCTCTCTCTCTCTCTCTCTCTCTCTTATTCTCTTATCTATCTACCTTTTAATGAATGCAGACCAAAGTCATTTGTCAAAGCAAGAAGTTTGATGAAACATCGCTGAGGTTATCAGAGCACAGGGCGTCACTGGGCAGAATATTAACCACAGGGTCCTGTGATTTAGCAGTGACCTTCATTTGCATTTGCTTTATACCTGCCTTAAAATGCAGCCTCTGGGAAAAAAAAAAACGTATAAATTCACTATTTCCTTTATATTACAAGATTTTCCCTTATTTAAATCTCTCACAGGCAAAAAAAAGAGGGTTAAAAATAAAAATGTGTTTGTGATCAAATTCTCATTAAAGAGCAATTGAATTAATTGGTGAAGTTAAAGGGGAATGTTTCTCTGGGAATCGAAGTAGGTCGTTTTTTTCTTGGCTGGAGGAAGTTGTTTAAAGACAGCTAAAAGACCTTAAGAAATCTGAGGAATGTGTAC
This sequence comes from Limnothrissa miodon, assembly GCA_017657215.1. NCBI lineage: Eukaryota > Metazoa > Chordata > Actinopteri > Clupeiformes > Clupeidae > Limnothrissa > Limnothrissa miodon. The sequence continues at coordinate 822,990 of JAGFZM010000008.1, read as the reverse complement.
CCCTTCTCACCCCAGCTACAATGTATGTCTGCACATGTGTAGTGGTAAAATAGCTGATTTGGCATACATTATATTGTATACATTTGTTTATTTTATACACTAAGGGACATAAACGCATGTATCTAATTGACCTATTATTTTATCCATTATTTTATCCATTAAAAAAACATCTGATTCTCCCTATAGATTGCCTCTGAAATGTCTTTCACCTGAAATTAAATGCACATGTTACAGTATGTAATGACATGAAAGATATAAATATCCAAGCATAAAACCTGTCTGCCAATGACAGTAGTCTAAATATGTTTGCACTGATATTACACTCAACAAAAATATAAACGCAACACCTTTGTTTCTGCTCCGATTTTTTCATGAGATGGACTTAAAGATCTAAAATTCATTCCGGATACACAATATTACCATTTCTCTCAAACATTGTTCACAAATCAGTCTAAATGTGTGATAGTGAGCACTTCTGCTTTGCCACCTCACAGGTGTGCCATATCAAGATGCTGATCTGACATCATGAGTAGTGCACAGGTGTACCTTATACTGCCCACAATAAAAGGCCACCCTGGAATGTGCAGTTTTGCCTCACAGCAAAATGCCACAAGCATTGAGGGAGCGTGCAATTGGTATGCTGACAGCAGGAATGTCAACCAGATCTGTTGCTCGTGCATTGAATGTTCATTTCTCAACCATAAGCCGTCTCCAAAGGCGTTTCAGAGAATATGGCAGTACATCCAACCGGCCTCACAACCGCAGACCACGTGTAACCACACCAGCTCAGGACCTCGTCTGAGACCAGCCACTCAGACAGCTGCTGAAACAATTGGTTTGCATAACCAAACAATTTCTGCACAAACTGTCAGAAACCGCCTCAAGGAAGCTCCTGACCTCCACCTCATCGGGGTCTTGACCTGACTCCAGCTCGTCGCCGTAACAGACTTGAGTGGGCAAATGCTCACATTCGATGGCATCTGGCACGTTGGAGAGGTGTTCTCTTCACGGATGAATCTTGGTTTACATTGTTTAGGGCAGATGGCAGACAGCGTGTGTGGCATCGTGTGGGGGAGCGCTTTGCTGATGTCAATGCTGTGGATCGAGTGGCCCATGGTGGTGGATGGGTTATGGTATGGGCAGGCATCTGTTATGGATGAAGAACACAGGTGCATTTTATTGATGGCATTTTGAATGCACAGAGATATCGTGATGAGATCATGAGGCCCATTGTCGTGCCATACTGGACATCCATGAACATCACCTCATGTTTCAGCAAGATAATGCAGTTCTTGCATGGCCAGCATACTCACCGGACATGTCACCTGTTGAGCATGTTTGGGATGTGCTTGACCGGCGTATACAACAGCGTGTACCAGTTCCCACTAATATCCAACAACTTCGCACAGCCATTGAAGAGGAGTGGACCAACATTCAACAGGCCACAATTGACAATCTGATAAACTCTGCGAAGAAGATGTGTTGCACTGCAAGAGGCAAATGGTGGTCACACCAGATACTGACCGGTTCTGAGTCCCCAGACCCCCAATAAAGCAAAAAACTGCACATTCCAGGGTGGCCTTTTATTGTGGGCAGTATAAGGTTCACCTGTGCACTACTCATGATGTCAGATCAGCATCTTGATGTGGCACACCTGTGAGGTGGGATGGATTATCTCAGCAAAGCAGAAGTGCCCACTATCACACATTTAGACTTGTGAACAGATTTGTGAACAATGTTTGAGAGAAATGGTAATATTGTGTATCTGGAATGAATTTTAGATCTTTAAGTCCATCTCATGAAAAATCGGAGCAGAAACAAAGGTGTTGCGTTTATATTTTTGTTGAGTGTATTTTACATTATTGTTTATCCTTGACTTTGAAATATTGAAAAAAAAAACTTTCAAATCAATGTGACATTCTAAAGAGATATGCATTATGATATTTTGGATTACTAATCCTTACATGTGCTGTGTTATTGTAAATACATTGTAGCAACACAGCCATAAACTTTTTATTACAGACCAATAGCACACATGTAAATAACAATGGCTATTGACAGTAGGCCCTACACAAAATCACATTATGTAAAACATAAGCACATTGCATCTCACTGACATGCTGAATCATGCGAACTGTTATTGTCAGTGATAAATAGACTGTCAATTCATTGTTTTCTTCCAATATTTCACACATTACACATGAAGACCAAAGAGCTTCTTGGCAATGTGCAAGTCTTGACTTCTATTCAAAAGAGCATTAACAACAGCAATGTTTTGCCGGTCCATAAGTAATGAATGCTTTTCCTGGCAATTATAATCAGGGAGCATTGCAAGCAGATGCTTGATCATTGCTCTCCTATCCAGTGCCATCTTTCTCTTGTTAAAGGTAATCTACTTTCTTTTGGAAATCCCCAAAGTGCTTAATGTTGGGTGGGAGTACGATCATTAATCACGCCACGACACTGAGGCCCAGGAGAGGAATGGTCTTAGCATAGACTCTGAGTGCGTTCGGAAACGGAGCACACAAACAAACAAGAAAGTTGCTGGGTTTCTTCCAGTGATAAATGTATGTTTGTGTTAATTTAGGGAGTACAGTCTTCAAGGGAAGATTTACAGCACGGTGACAGTGTGAGGCATGCAAACACATTTCAAATCCAAGCAGGAGGTGTTAATCCTGCAAATATTTTTGTCTTATTATACGTAGATATTGTTAAGACATTACATCCTGACATTTGCTGGGTGATATTTCTGCCACACAGAAATTATGCACCGTGCAGGGTGCTGAAGATACAAAAAAAGAATCACTATGCTCAAATAAAATTATAAACGAGGGCATTTTGTTGTCCCAATTTGGTTTGCTATTCAAGGTGTTTTCTGCTACAAAGCTGGATATATTTATTTTTATATTTTGTTTTGATTTCATGTGTCACATCTTTACCTGTATTGTTTAATGCTAAAAATCTCCTACTCCTCATCTGCACACTAGAAAATGCAATCACTTACACTGATTTTTTTCTTTACACAACATTTAGATGGTTTCTTTATAAATAATACGTTCCCAGCATGGCTCAGCCCGTGGTGATCTGAGATTGATCTGTGATTTCAGCCAGGAGTATCTCTGTCTCAGGACATGACAGGACCCATTTCTCAACCCCGGGCTGGGCTGGGCTTGGTTGAGGTTGACTTGGGTTGAAGTAGGGTGGAGGGGTGTGGGAGAAGTGACAGGGTGAAGGGGAGAAACATGCTCTGCTGAGCCCCACCATGTTCTCTGCGGTGGGATGCCATATACAAGCATGTCACCCAGGACATTTACTCTGAAATACACGAAGCCCTGCAGCCATGGAGTTGTTTATTGTGGTGTTACGACCTGCTGCTTCCATGCAGTCTGTCGAGGCCATGCTTTAGCTGCAGGAGGCAGCTCACAGGTGAACTGTTAACTATGACCCATGCCTTCCTCCGCCAGCTCAGGATTTTCTTGTGAGTGATGCCACCGGCGACAGAGGTATTGTAGGTCACTGGACTACACATTCTAAATATGTTACAGCAATTTGTTGTACTTTCCGTAGTGAACAGGGGTCTGTGTTTACCTACACCGGTGGAGCAAGATAACAAAGCCTTCCGAAGGTCGCACTACTGGGTCTCCTACACGTTAGACTCTTGTGTACTTACATCTACACATAGCCACAAACTTGCAGCGAACATCCCTTTCAACCTCTTTGCTTTGCTGCCCTGTACCACACATGGTGGTGCATTTGTAGTAGCCTCTGGATCTCACTCCTGTGGCTGTGTGGTGAGTCACTGGAAATTGAGCCTGTGACATAAAGTAAGGTTTTGCTAAGGAGATAATGCCCAGCACCCAGTGCCTGAACATCATACTGTTCTAGTTTGCATTCCGGTTGAGTGCAATCAGACACTCTCTATAAAACAGCTCTATAGGACTGTTGCATATCTTCCACAAAAATATGAAACAAATATGGAATTCAGCTGTAGTTTGTATTTATAAGGCTCTGTTTCTATTTGTATTCATAAAAGACATTGCAGTATCAGACAAACGAGTCAGCCCAGAGGGCTTTGGCGTCTGTAGTGTTTTAATGCAAACAGGTGCTCTTTTGTTTTCCAAGGTAGTCTTTTCTTCTTCGAAAAAAAAAAATTTCATCAGTCTAGTTCATACTTGACCATGATAATAATTGTATTTATAATGATCTATAATTTATATGATTTATAATGTTAGGTTTGAGCATGAACTAGCCTAATGAAATAAACTTATATATGATATATACAGTAATTAGAATATGACAGATTTACCTGATGAGCTTGAAATTAAGATTTTTTAAAGAAAGGACAAAACAGTGCCTTGGGTAACATATTTTTTCACATATAGGCAGTACAGTATGTTTCTAAGTAATAAGAGCTGGAGCCATGAAACACAAAACATTATTTCCTCTGTGATACATTACAATGAATGGCCAGATAACAAACCACACTGGGAAGAACTGGAAATAGACCAGACAGATTCGGGTCCGATTCGTTAGAACATCAGCAACAGTTACGCTCATATTTATTGTTCTGTTTAGACATCTGGTGCTGTGCTGTTATTAAAGATGGCTCACAAGAATTAGGTCATGTCTCTGAAGACGAATGAGGGAGCGCTGGTGTCCTCCGTCGGTAATCAGTGTGTGGTTGTGCGATGCAGCATGCCGGGGCTATGCTGAGATGAGATGCGATGAGATGACAACATTTCCTTCTCCATGCGGGACTGGGAGGTGGCGGTGGCGGCAGTATTTATATCCCATGTGCCAGGGAGGCCTTCCCACAGAGACACCAGGCAATCATCTCTCTGAATGAAGCATAAAACGAACGGTCGAGGCCTGTCCACACACTCACGTACAAACGCATACACACACACACACACACACACACACATGCAGAGCAACAGGAAATGCACAAGCTTGGTTAGGAAAGCAAGATTGTTGTTCCTGTGTTGCCGCAGGCTTCAAAATACATCTCTCGTACACACACATGCATACACTCATACAAACACACACACACACACACACACACAACACCTTTACCGAGGTAACATAATCGGTATGAGAAGAAATTTTACAGTGTTGACAGTGAGTTCCTTTTCTCCTAGAGAGATTAGGTTTTAAAATCCACTATGGACTTTCTCTCTCACACACACAAAACTACAAATAATATGATAGACAGATCAGTAGATAGACAAATAGATAGATAGAGAAGTAGATAGAAACTGTACATCAGTACAGACAGATAAATAGATAGATCAGTAGGCAGACAGACAGACAGATAGATAGATAGATACTGTAGATAGATAAATAGATAGATAGATCAGTAGGCAGACAGATAGATAGATAGATAGATAGATAGACTGATTGATTGATCACAAGGATCGCTCTCCATGTTTTTATAGATTCATATAAACAGGAGCAGAGGCAGGGGCAGGAAGTGGATATGAATGAGGGGTCAAAAACAGGGAGATGTGGGAAGACAAGTGAGATGCGTGCACCAACCAAAAGAAAGAAAAGAAAAAGACAGAATTAAAAATGAAAAAGATAAATGTGTTGTGTACAGTAGCTATAGTATACACCAAAAATGAGGACAAAAAAATCTCAACAAAAAAACTCAAAACAAAGAGGATCAACCAGGGGCCTCATTTATAAAACCCTTTATGCAGGAAAAAGTTGCGTTAAGCAGGGCAAAATTTGCACTCACAACATTTCTCACAGAAGTCAGGATTTACAAAGAATTTCCATGTGCATAAAAAGTTCCAAGTTTTCACAACCTTTTGAGCAGACGTGTAATCTTGCGTAGCGCTCCCACAAAGTTTTCTAGACTGGTGTACTACATGATCAGTTCTAAACTGTGTTTTAATGACCTCTGATGCAAGCACTTTAAAATGTAATGTTGTTTTTGTAACAGACAATTAGGCTCATACATTAATAAGAGAAATATGCAACAAATGCTATATTCATAGTCCGTGTACTTCGTCAATGGTTCTTGAAGCTGACTTCCTTTGTTGACAGCATCAGTTGTACGTTGACACTGTTTTTTAATTATTCTGATTTGAAATATCTTCTTTAAGGCCTCCAAACAGGATTTAGTGACAGTGATCTAACTGTTTTTTTTTCCCATTTTCAATGTCATGATTGACCATCAAAGGCTCCTTTAAAGCAGGGCTAAGCAACGTTCTGTTTCTCCCTCTAAAGACCACTGTATTGCATTGTATTGCATTAGATCAAATATAGGATGACCTTGGGAGGAGCATGAGGAACGTTGCTCAACGTAAAAGGTAGCGCACATTTGTATTTACGAATTTTGGCCCCTTAATGGCACTTAAATTAAATTGCACTCAAGGTTTTCTACACAACAGAATGATACTTGGAAAGAATATATATTTTTATCTTTGATACACAGGGTCACACAAAATAGAAAATAGAATATTCAAAATACACTAGGCCTCTATTTCAAATTATTAAAGAATCCATAGAAACAACATCTATTTAAACAATTTTATAAAGCAAATGACAGCCTGAATGCTGAAGATCGCCATGCAGACATGATGAACAGAACAGCAAGGGGGGAAATTAAACTTGCAGTGAGGTAAAGACTGGCTCAAACATTCTGCCCCACAGCCTCTGCATGAATATTTTAGCCACATTTGACTTTTCTGTGTTATCATCCCCTACAGACTGCCCAAGAGGAAATATTGAGAGAGAGAGAGAGAGAGAGAGAGAGAGAGAGAGAGAGAGAGAGAG
>JAGFZM010000008.1:776895-809722 GCA_017657215.1 Limnothrissa miodon | reverse complement strand
AGATGTGAGAACATGATGTCAGAACACGTCCGCCACTGTTAGCGCTCGCGCTAATTGTGCGGGACATGTGTCTGGCACGTGGGACAGAGTGCTCAGTGGGCCTCTGCTCTGCTTATTGTCCAGACTCCTCGGGCGCATAGCCTTTAATGAAAAGAGTACAGTAATTCCCTTTTATTCAGCAAAGGCTATTTGCATAATAATAAAGCCTGTGCATTGTACACTCTCTCCGCATTGTGCTGGTGTTGTGAGTAATGTAAGTGAAAATGCTAAGAGGGAGAAAGAAAGAGAGGAAGAGACAGAGGAAGAGAGAGAGGGGGATGGGGGGCAGTCCGTGGGGAGGTGTAGGGTATTAATGGGGCATTTGGCGTCATCAAAGCCAGACTGGTGACTGGTGGGCAAAGGCATGTGGCGGATGTCTTTGTGTCATGTCAGAGCTAGGCAGTGTGGGTAATTAGGCTGAGCGATGCCACTGGGAGGGGATGGGTCTCAGGGAGTGGCCCTGACATTACAACAGGCCTGCAAGGACATTGCTGCAGCAGCAACCACCCCACCCGATCCTAAGTCTTATGTTGACGAGAACAGCTTGCACCTATCAACAAGGCACCTGTGAAATATCATTACAGTTAAGACTTGTCTTCACGTGGAGATGCACTTCCACAGAGAGATGCTTGCTTTCAAGCTGCTGCGATGGCCAAACGCCAACTTTACTTTAGTTAAGTCACTTTATTGTCAATTTCTCTACATACTGGACATACAGAGGAATCGAAATTACGTTAGCTATCCCACAGTGATGCGCACGGTCAGGAGATTAAAGATAAGTAATTAAAGATAAGTAATAAGAGGATAGTTTTGTGGTAATCCATCGTAAAATCATTTTAACAACTCATAATGGCGCACATATTTGTTGAATAATTTCCAATCAGGATGCAAAATACTTACTTATAAATACTGTTTCTTAATTGCAGTGTAATAGCTACTCCAAATACATAAATAGTATCATCCTGTGAACTAGATTTTTACTTTAATATTAATGATAATAATGTCAAAATGGTCAAGACCTATGTTTGTTTACTATGGTCATATTATGGTGCAGACACAAGATCCACTGTGATTAGATGCATCGCCATTACAGCTCTTACACTGTAATAAAACATGAAAATCGATTTCACAGCCCTGAAATGAAATCAAAACGAACAAACCTCTACCAATCTCAAGCAATTCCTTCGTCTGTGAAGATTCTCATTAATCCAGGTCATGGTCACGGCCGGATCAATGCACAGGCTTTATATGGCTTCAGCCTAGGGGCCCCCGCCTCCCAGGAGCCCCCCAATTGGTCAAAAGAGAGAAAAAAATTAATATCCATTGGATCAAAATAAACATTTAAATAAAGCGGGCGCTGATTGGCAAATCCGCCTTCAGTATATAAACGAAAGACGCACGTCACAGTTGAACAGCGATATTAACAGAGACGAATGATATCTAGGCATATTATCTATCTAGGCAGACCCGGCGCCAGAAACGGAGGACGGGCCTTGCATTGCTTTGGGGGTGGGGGGGAACCAAATATAAACGCATGCGAGATAAATGCATTCACTATGCGATAAAGTAAAGATACATCAAGAGCTAATTTTATTTTGAAATCGTAGGCTAACAGCCTCTAACACACAAAATGCTAGACCATAGCATTATCTCACCTGATAATCCAGCTCGTTTTAGTGTTTGGCATAGGCTACTTAAAAAAAAACAACTGAACGATTTGTTGTGATTACTGTATAGGCCTAGTTGTTGAAACAGCTCCGTACGCCTATATCTTTTTTTCCATTTAAGGTGGCATTATCTAGGCTATCAACACGGTTTTGAGGATTAGACAGCCATTACGGCTGTAGCATGGGGGCGCGCGAGCATAGCACCTACAACTTCTGACAGAACTTTTGATGATGAGAGTGAACTTAACTCCAGTCCACCGAAACATGGGCATATCACTGCATAACCCCAATAAACCATGAATATATTTTAAGAGCAGGCTGCTTCGTCGTAAAAACGTGTCTTACCGGCTTGCAGTTAACAAGAGCTTTCCTCCCTGTTGAGCTGGCTCAGTGTCGCTGACATGATCATTCATGTAAAATGAATCTGCACTAGATTATAAGATCTGACGGCGAATTCAACCGCGGTCAACTGCCAACAAATGTCCAACTTTCAACAACACGAACACTCCATTTACTTCATCCTTCTCCCCATGATGCTCCAGCTCGGGGATAGCCTACGGAATGCACTTGCACGTCAAAAAATCAAAACGTGAAATGATTCGGCCGTGTTCTAAAATAGATATGTGATTAAATTAATATAATATTTGTTGTGTATTAAATATGATGCTAAATATTGGTAGTGAACATTTTGTCTTTCCAAAATACTGCTCGGGAATTTACAAACCTACTCACTTGGTATAGGTAATAAATGTTCAGTGAAATTACGCATGCCACCATGAACATGGGGTTTTGCGTGGGCGAGGGGGGGCCTACAGCAAACTGTAGCCTACGGGCCCCTGGTCATGTTGATCCGGCCCTGGTCATGGTAGTCGAAAGGTTCAATTATAGGCAACTGGGATTTTTTTTGGAGCTTGAAGATATTTTACTTTCTATTCAGAAAGCATCAGTTCTAACTGGTCATGGGATATCAGGAGTTACATACAGGCTTATAGGTGTAACTGTGTACTGTAGTTTCTCCCTTTTTCTTAAAAATCATTAATATTCCAGTCACTTATTGGAAAAACTTCACTTTAGATAGTTTTACAGCTATTCATCAGTGAAACAGCACATGTGGTATCCAAATGGCACTGAAAGCGTTAAAAGAGAAAACCATAAGCATTCAAATAGAAAAAACATCTTTCTTTCTGTGTATTGTAAACAGTAGCAATCAAACTGAAGTTGGTCAGCTGTAATTAAACAAATAACAAAAACCACAATTAAAACTATCAAACTTTACGTTGATATAATTTGAAAACCTTACATTAAACATGATTTATTTTAAGTTGTGTTATTGCAGTTGAACTCATTGCTTGCTCCTTTTATCAAGTCAATGCATGCAGGCTTGCCACCAGTATTTTCCTTGAGGGATACAGTTGCATGTATAACCAGAATAAATGAATAAATCCAGAGAACAGCAAAACAAATAAACATGGACGTGCCTAAAATTCATGACCAGCTGTGATGTGTGTTTTAACTTGCAATGTATTGTGCATTGTTGATGCAATCCTTATCTTTCTGTGGTTGCAACCTAAATCCATTATTCTCAGTACCAGATATCATTTGTCTTCCACTCTCCTGCATTTAGAATGGTAACGGTTTCCCCCATCTTAAAATAAAACAGACATTGTGTGTTAAATGGACTGGCGAACATCGAATGCATCTTGAACGTCTAATGCATGTCAACAATGCTGAGAGCTGAACAGACATCTGGATTGACCCTGGTTGATTTAAATCAATACAGACAGCGCAGAATAACTCGCCAGCCATAACCCATTGTTCATTAGTTACACCAGTCATATGCATTCTTTGATTCTGACAAAGAAAACCCTTCTTGAAAAAAATAAAAAAATAAAATGATAGGCACGAACACCCCCCCACCCATCCCAAACTGTGACTTGTCTTCTAGTAATCGGCTTATGGTGTGTCATTAGCACTTCCTTCCAGCTAGGCTACATAGTCAGGGTGGGGGTGTGAAAGCTGACAGGTCTAGAATGAGAATAATGACAAGGTGTGTGGTTGTTGTGATGCGATTTCTGCTGGAAACCTTCAATTTGGACTGACACAAATCCATGCCTCACATCCTGGATCTCATTTGCATTTTGTCTCAATGTTTGTGAAGACTGCCACTCTAAGCACTGGACGAAGTAAACAGTCCTGTCTAAAGTATGTGAGTGTTTATAGGCTATGTTTATTTGTGTGTGTGTGTGTGTGTGTGCTGTGCTGTGTTGTGTGTTCTGCCAGTCACATCTCCCAAAGCTACAGCAGGGTTTCAAATGGGGATCACAAGGTTACATCCACCTGCCCGTACAAACATAAGAGGAGGGGTGAGAAGGAGGAGAGGAGAGAGAATGGGGGGATAGAGAGAGAGGAGAGGTGTAGAGATGGGAAATTAGGGAAGATGGACTAGGGGTGTGAAAAACAATCACACACTGTGGAGGAGCTGCTAGTCAGATACACTGTCATGTCTCTACCCATGCCACATCGAACACACACACACACACACATTTTTTGCCAAGGATAGATTTGTGCTCAAAGCCAGTATCAGGCCAGATCTATACCAGATATTTTCTCAGAGGGTGTGAAACCAATGGCTGTAAAATAATATAATTATACTGAAAAAACATTTAATACGGCATTTCAGCATAGATCGATAGTGTATAAGAACTATTGCATGCCGGACCTACACCTGTTCCAGATAACCGAAGGAAGTTCTTGTGTGACATGTTGTGAATATATTTGGGCATAATGGGAAACACTAACAACGAGGGCAATGAATGTTTAATTTACCTGCCAGCCAGAATGTCATAATAAGCGCTGACATTTCCCACATGACTTAACAGTGCACAGGAAGAAAGGACATTTGAACATTAAAAGTCAAGTGGTTTAAAATAAAATTGAACAAAACAACGACTGCAAAAGGCCAGCAATCCAGTCGGCTGGATTTTTGGCTTGGATAGTGACAGACCTGTCTTATTCTTCTGCCAGAATCTGTCTTGACTTGAAGACCTAAACTTAACATGCAGAATGCAAACGTCTATAAAACTTTCATTTCATTTCACAATGGAGAAATGTGCAGATTAACATTTTTTGAATTTCTACTTAATTGCTTGCTCTTCCAGCTTTCAGATACTATAGGCTAAATGTAAATGGGAATAGTGAACAGCATGCCCTCCCAGGCCTGACATACTGGCAATCAGGCAATCACTGTCAATTGACAGAATGAAAAGAGAAAAAAGTGGATGACCTGTAAGTTGTAATGATTTCTACTGATGTCACTTTGATGAAAAAGCCAACTTACAATTCCACCATTCAAATGAGAAAATGATTAGAACAGCTACAGACCAAAGTTAAAGCACATTAAATACAAATCCACAGAGACAAGCAAAAAGCAACATATTTAATATCTTGTCATAGTTATGTACTATAAGTGCAAGCATGGCACATATTTGAGAGGAAAGAAAAAAAGAAAAAAAGAAAGACAGAATGAGAGAGTGAGATGTCGAGGGTATGTGAACAGAAAAGCAGAGCCCAAATGGTGCGAGACTGGCCAAAGCTAAATATAGAAGGTGTGAGCTGGAGAGAAACAGCAGACAAGAGAAATGTTTATTTGTCCTCCCTGACAGAATGTCATAATATGAGGCCACATTGACATTTCCCACATGAGTTCACATCGTAAACCAAATGACATTTTAAAAATATAAAAGTACAGGCTGCTTTCTAACAGTTCAAAGTAAACAAAACAAACAAAAAAACAATAACAGATTAAAATTCACATCCTAGCTGAAAACTTCCATTTGTACTTACTGTAGAGACCTGCCAATATTTTCTCCTAATAATGTCCTAAGCTTAACCCTACCCGACCGCAGTCCAACTCTGATCCTTAACACATGAAGAGAAGTGCTTGCATCTTCCTCCTGGGTGAAAGCACAACAGCTCTGTCCTTTATCAGGATGAGTTGTGGTTGACTGGGGCCTGTGAAAGCATGCATGTCACATACACACACAAGGCCATATCTCAGTTTGGAAAAACGTTATAAATCGTGTGTGTGTATGCGTGTGTGTGTGTGTTGGATGAGGAGGGCACAGGAGGCAATTACCGTAAATAGCTGACATGAGGCCGTTCATCAAGTCAAATAAAATTGCCTGAGAGAAATCTGACAAGGTCTACTCCTTGTATTGCAAGTGCACTGCTTTCTGCTTTCATTGGATTCCTATCACAGCGTCTAATTCATTGATGCAGGTTGAGGCCAGGTCAAAAAGGAGTGTGCCGGACCAAAGCGCCGGAATTAAAGACAAGCGTGAAAGAGTTAAATAGAAGCAGAATTCAATGTTGAGGCAGATACAAAGAAGCTTTGCACAGGGTCACATAGGGTTAGATTCACATGCCAGAGGAGGCTGAAAAGGTCTACAAAAAACATACAGAAAACAGACGCACAATTTATAAACTGACCAGAGATACAGTGAACAAACAAAAAGATATTGAAACAAAGCTCTTCTAAGACACTCACTGACACACACACACATACAATACTCGTTTAGCTACAGAACACCTGAGACAAGGAAAAGTAAGATTGATTCTTACTCAGGCACTCATCTAACTTAGTCGGACCAGCTGCACACGCACACACACACACACACACACACACACAAGCACACACACACAGACACACAGGTAGGGAGGCCCTGGCTTGATTAATTGCCAACGGTCAATTACCCCTCACACAGATGGCCTATCAGGGTGAAGGTTGATGGGGAATAACACTGCTGTGCTTAGCCACACCACCCACATCCACCAAACATGGCACGCCCAGGTATCCTTCATGTATCCTTCCCCCTGGGAGAGGAACTATTCATTATACTCTCTTGGACAGCTACAGCAGGGAATTACTCTAGACTGCCTTCTGGCTGGGCTCTGGTACACAGAAATAGGCAGACTACAGACAACGACAGCCGTCAAGTATATGAAGCGAGTTTAATTTATGCAACATTGAAAACAAGCAGAAAACATACAGGTAAAAACAAAACAAAAAAAACAAAACAAAAGCAGAATTAGTAGAAATTGAGAAAAACATGTAGCGCTGAATATTTAGTTCAATAACAGAAAAGTCCTTTTCAACGTTTTTTTTTCTTCTTTTTTATCCTGAAAGTAAAGAATAGAAACAGTTGGCATAATTACCAATTAGCTTGTGTTAAGGAGCACCATTTTCAAGTGTAGCACAATTACTATGCTGTCAACAAGCTATGTAACATTGCCATGTGCTTGTTATACTCAAAATGTTAGGGAAAAATATTCATATACGGTTTCACACTTTCAGCTCACGCTGTACACAGTCCAAAGGTGAGAGACTTGGATGAATGACATGAGTTACGATGGTCAACCTAACCTGTAGTTTTATGATTAGAACCGGGAAACGCTACAACAGACGTACAGTTTGTTGTGAGTTCACTATACAACAAAAAACATTGATACTTTAACCATCAAATTTCTACTAACAAGAGCGTTCGTTGGCTACAGAGCGGAACTTGGCCAGTGCCCCTAAGTATGGTATCTACACTGTGATTGTCTGACTTAGTCTGGCTCAGCCAAACTCTTCTTTCTGAACGGGCAAAAGCGCCGGGCTCCACGAAGGGGTCCTCAGCGAGGCACAGGGGCTTGCTGACTCAGCACAAACAGGCAGAGCTGTCTCCAGGAGACTCTGTAATGCGATCAACCATGCAAAGAGATGAAGCAACCGAGGACACATCCGATGAAGTCATGCAAAGCAACTCCACTGGCATCATCCGCTAAAAAAAGCAAGTTTTTTTTTTGTATTCGCCGTATTGTTATGTTAGGCTCGTATTGTTCACAGGGATCAAACTGTGATTATTCCCTTCTCAAGTTTTTTTTTTTGTATCCAAGAGGTTTTTTCTCTGTCCCGAAATAGAGTTGAAAATGGAGTTCTCAGCGGCAGAGCTTCCCGAGGCACCTGGCGAGACGCTAAAGTGACATCCTTCCCCTCTGGCGTGGAAGCGAGTCTCACAGTATTGAACAGACGTCGGCTGGCATCGGTCAGTAACATGGTCCCACATGGAAAGTTTCTCACGTCTCATAACGGACCACAAAAAAAGTTACAAATCAGAAGGACAAACTACAGTACCTACTACAGTATGGATGAGGTGATGATGACGATGATGAAGATGATGATGAAGATGAGGAGGATCTCGACACTTGGGGGTATCCATCCAAACAGCACTGATCACAAATAATCCCTTTTAATAGTCCTCGTAGGTGTTCACATCTGTGAAGTATGCATTGGTGTATGTTTTTCCGGCAAGCTGAGGGTTGAAGTACTTATTTCTTTCCTCCAGGATCAGGTTGTTCTTATTGAAAGCCTGTGGGCGAGAGAAAACATGTCCATAGATCAAACTTCTTGAATTCAACTGAAAAGGGTATTGAAAAACTAGCTTAAATTAGCTTTGAATAGAGTGAAGCTGAAGCAAGCCAACGGAAACGGACACCTCCACTGTAATCAAATCAAATGGCATGATAAGAGGCCTCTTACTTGTGCACCAGTAAAGATATTGGCTAGCAAAACAATCTCTTGCCTGCTATCTCTACATAGAAGTGGCATACAAATAAAAATTCAGTGCATGGGAATGTACTGTGACGAATGACAAAAACTCACAAGGACAAGAGATATGTCTAACAGACGCCAAGGCACGAGTAGAAAGGCAAAACAAAACAAAACAAAGGCCAGCTGCATGCATCTAACAGAAAAATGGGGTTATTTCAGGGACAGGGGTGGGGGCTGTGGGGTAGGAGTGATGGGGTTGCGGGGTGGGGGCGCAACAGAAATGTGGGAAGATCCACTGCCTTCTCAAAGGCCATTGAGAACAACTATGGGTGGAGAGGATGGCTAATGGATGGTGAGAGGCTAGTCGAGGAGATGGGGGTAGGGGGGAGGAGGGCATTATAGCCAGCCCACCTGCCACATACGAGGGGGTGTCTCGAGAGGGTGGCAGAGTTCAGAAGGAGAAGAAGAGAGGAGGAAGAGGAAGTAGGCGGGTGGGTAGAGAGTCGTAAAGTAGACGGAAGGCTGAGCTCGGCTCGAGGGTGTTAGTAGAAAATCTCCAGGCCACACGGCACGCCAATGTTAGAGGACAGAGGTTGGTGCAAGCTGTGGTCATCCAGGGGTAACAGTACGGAAACATCAGGCTGCAAAGAGGAATGGGCAACAGTCACACCAACGTCCTCGGACTGAACCTACGAGCATTTTCTGCAAGTCTCTTCCTATAGGTGTGGAACACTAAGATCAAACACGGGCCTTTACTTAAATCAGGCTCATCTATTCTATGTGAAATTACATAAAGGTCTTAGTAATAGAACAATCAAATAAACCTAAATGTTTTTAGTTTGGTTTGGTGTCCAATCATGATAAAACAAATAACTTTCCTGCATAGTTATGCACCCACCACCACCATCTAGACTCAAGGCAAGACTCAAAGCTCTGTGTTGTTTTCTGTGAGGCATGGGTCTAGTTTTTATTACTTTAATTGTAACTAAATATTTATTTGCCTTTTAATTCCTACATGTTTTATCTGTTCCAGCATGCTCTATCTCATCAATATATTTTTAACAGTGTTTATGCCTAAGCGCTCTCAGATGTTTTTTTAATCACTATCTTATCGTATTATAATTTCATATTCATTTCTATTGATTTATTCCTAATTATGTGTACCTGTTACAGCACTTGTCTTGAACACAGAAGTTAACTATTAGTGGTTTTCATCATTATTATTTTCCTTTGGGACTGGGACTATGGATAAGTATTTTGCTGTTTATTGCTGTTTTCTGTGTATAAAATAATTTAAAAATAAAATTGCCTTGCCTCATGTTTCAGTGGTGGAACAGATGAAAAAAAATGTTGGGTGGTAGTTAGTTAGCATATAACCATAAAGCCTTGATAGATCACTGTAATGGATCAGTGAATATACAATGTTTTTCTAATATCCACATATCTGTATATAAATTGCAGACATTTGTTTCGTCATTGGCATGTTTCATTAGGAGTGAGATGTAGGAAATATTTGGTCTTAAAAAATTTCATTTAATTTTGGCAAATTGCAAGTCATATTTATTCCATTGCTAGAGTATTCAGAGGCTGAATTGACCTACAGAATCATTGGTCACATAAATGAGATGAGCTTTTTTTTTCTCAACGTCTCTTGAACCTCTGGCAAAAACATAACTTTCAGCTAAGCAGAGGGAACATGTGGGTATTGAGGCACTCACTGCCTTAATAAAGTTAAGTTTCTCTCAACAGGTTGTGGGTGTCCATGCTTGTTAAAAGTTTCTCTTCTGCCCTTGCAAAATGACTCAACCTGCTTGAGCCCTATTACCGAAAAAAAGGAGCTCTCTCAGGAAAAAAAAATGCTGTAAAATATAATTGCACTGCATCTATTGCTTGACTGTGAAAGAGAAAAAAAAGATTGCATTGGCAGTTTACCTTAAAGGTGCAGGACTATTTAAGTTCTCTGGAGAAGCAGTGCATGGAAACATTGGCACTTACACAACACTGCACATCGACAAAACATTCAAGACATACAAATACACACACCGCACACAGTCTCAAACACTTTCCTCTTCTCTCCTCTCTCTCTCTCTCACACACATACACACACACACACACACACACACGCATGCATACACACAGATCCCCACAAACTTCCCTCCAGGTAGGAATTCTACACTAAGACACAACATGATGAAGATGGTAATGATCAGATGAGAATGGGTGAGAGAGGGCACAGACCTTAATAGCTTCCACAGAGTCGTACTTGTCCAGCTTGTTAATGTGGTTGGTGATGCTGGTGTTCAGTGGTGCTGCCGAGATAGGGTGGATCACTGTTGCATCATGGGACTGCTGCTGATATCTCTGGCAGTAGGTGTACACCAGCAAGGTCACCAGGCAACCTAATATCGAGCTGCTCAGTCCCACAGCAATCATGTGGAACACGTTAAAATCTGTTGACAGAGAACATGTTATGCAGAGTTTTAGTATTCCCTGGGTAACATGTACTATGCACCCTGGAAAATTAAACAGAAATTCAATAAGTTGCAAAATTGTATTACACAAAATATAATAATTTTACAAACCGGATTCCAAAAAAGTTGGGACACTATACAAATCATGAATAAAAACTGAATGCAATAATGTGGAGGTGCCAACTTCTAATATGTTATTCAGAATATAACATAAATCACGGAACAAAAGTTTCAACTGAGAAAATGTATAATAAGGGAAAAATATGTTGATTAAAAATTTCATGGTGTCAACAAATCCCAAAAAAGTTGGGACAAGGCCATTTTCACCACTGTGTGGCATCTCACCTTCTTCTTACAACACTCAACAGACGTCTGGGGACCGAAGAGACCAGTTTCTCAAGTTTAGAAATAGGAATGCTCTCCCATTCTTGTCTAATACAGGCCTCTAACTGTTCAATTGTCTTGGGCCTTCTTTGTTGCACCTTCCTCTTTGCACCTATGATGCGCCAAATGTTCTCTATAGGTGAAAGATCTGGACTGCAGAATGTGGTCTGGCATTATCTTGTTGAAAAATGCAGGGTCTTCCCTGAAAGAGATGACGTCTGGATGGGAGAATATGTTGTTCTAGAACATGAATACATTTTTCTGCATTGATGGTGCCCAAGCTGCCCATGCCATGCGCACTCATGCAACCCCATACCATCAGAGATGCAGGCGATGCAGAACTGAGCGTTGATAACAACTTGGGTTGTCCTTGTCCTCTTTGGTCTGGATGACATGGCGTCCCAGATTTCCAAAAAGAACTTCGAATCGTGACTCGTCTGACCACAGAACAGTTTTCCATTTTGCCACACTCCATTTTAAACTGTTAAGGCACGCCCCTATTTTTCCTATTTAAGGCCACACCAATAAAATTAGTTGGTTCTCGGATTTTTTCAGGAAAAATATGGAGCGAGCGAGCGAAATAAAAATAAAAATAAAACAATGTTCTGAAGGTAAATTAGCACATTCACAGTTAATGTTCATTAAAGACATTTACTCATGTGTTAAGGAAAAACTAAATGTGGCCTAATTTATAAACTTTACTTTCACACCTCACAGCACACTTTTTGTCATGCAGGTTTTAGGCAATGTACAAATTCATAATTCTGTCATTCTATGTTATGTAAAGGTTAGACGGTTTGTCATTTATTTAAGAGAATCTAAGCACCAAGCAAGCTGGCATTGAGAATTGGAATTGGAATTGAGGTAGGCCTATGACATATAATGTAGACTGTCTAGGCTGCTGTAGCCTACGTTCAAACTCATTTTGTCACAGTTCATCACAGGGCATTAGAACGTCAAAATCGCATTGATTCACCAGATAGCAATTAGATAGTGACTAAAACTTCGTGATCAGCGCAACGGAGATGAATCTTCATCAACGTGCAGTCACGTGAATCTGGAAAAGAGACTATTTTGCATGTGAAAGAGAAGCGTGTGTGTGTGCGCGCGCGCGCGAGGATGTGAGTGTGTAGGCACAGGCTATTCATTTATTTATTGATTGATTTTGATGGCGAAACACTTTGAATGGGTTTTTTTCGCCTCTCAATCAATGAAATATCAAACTCACCTCCACAGAGTTGCACAAGCAGACTGCTCTCGGCACCGTGAGTACAACAACAAGTTCTCATCCTCTTTAATTTCAAAGTACTTGTCAAATGTTTTTCTCTTCTGATCAAATGTTCTAATAATTGCAAACTCTGGCCAAGCAGCATCCACCGGCATCTTTCCTCATATCATGTGTCTTGTCTCTTGCGCTCTGAAGTGAAAGGCGCGATTTGATTGGTTTTCCACGTCACGTGAACGCAGCATGCTTTTTTCACTATTATAGTTATCAGCCACGGTGTTTTTTAGGTTCATGTGAGTTCGAATTCAATTTTATTTTTATTTCATTTTGCATTTTTTTCAAGCGGCGAATCCGAGAACCAACTAATTTTATTGGTGTGGCCTAAAAAAAAAAAAAAACGGCATACCCAAATTAAAAGCTTGACAGTTCCTACATAGTTTTAGACTCAGGGATGTGCCTCATACCACTGGAAAGGTGACACCCTCAAATTTTTTCTAGAAGAATATGTATGTTTCTGTGACATATGGACACAGAGTTACAGAGGTTGGAACTAAGTTTTTTTTAATGATCCCTAGCCTAGTGAAAACCCCTGAGCTTGTGGATCTTGCTTAGAAATGGCTTCTTCTTTGCACTGTAGAGTTTCAGCTGGCAACGGCGGATGGCACGGTGGATTGTGTTCACTGACAGTGGTTTCTGGAAGTATTCCTGAGCCCATTCTGTGATTTCCTTTACAGTAGCATTCCTGTTTGTGGTGCAGTGTCGTTTGAAGGCCCGGGGATCACAGGCATCCAGTATGGTTTTACAGCCTTGACCCTTACGCACAGAGATTGTTCCAGATTCTCTGAATCTTCGGATGATGTTATGCACAGTTGATGATGATAGCTGCAAAGTCTTTGCAATTTTTCGTAACACCTTTCTGATATTGCTCCACCATCTTTCTGTGCAACATTGTGGGAATCGGTGATCCTCTACCCATCTTGGCTTCTGAGAGACACTGCCACTCTGAGAAGCTCTTTTTATACCCAGTCATATTGCCAATTGACCTAATTAGTGTTAATTGGTCTTCCAGCTCCTCGTTATGCTCAAATTTACTTTTTCCAGCCTCTTATTGCTACTTGTCCCAACTTTTTGGGGATTTGTTGACACCGTGAAATTTTGAATCAACATATTTTTCCTTTAAAATTATACATTTACTCGGATTAAACTTTTAATCTGTCATCTACGTTCTATTACAAATAAAATATTGACATTTGCCATCTCCACATCATTGCATTCAGTTTTCACTCACAATTTGTTTAGTGTCCCAACATTTTATGAATCCGGTTTGTAAAATGACAATAAAAAGTATAGAAAAAAACTCCAGTAAGTGGCAAGACAAGATTTTGAATCTATGAATTGCTGTATTACTCTTAATACTTTACAGTACTAAAACTCTTCCTGACTAACAAAAAACAATCTTTAACTAAATTTGTCAGTCCAAGGACTTTGAGTATGGACACTCCACTGTATTTTGCAAGCAGGCTCATCAGAAGCCTATCACGCTGAGACGTGATAGCAAAATTATGCTATCAGTTTATGGAGGTTCCCACCGAGATAACAATTTCGGATTGATTTTGAATAATTTGGATACTGCAGACGATTCGCCCTGCTGGTCGACGGAGCACTCCTGAGGTAAGCTGAAACTTTTTCTTCGCCATTTCTTTGGTATTGGATAAAGAAAGGGCTGTGCAGAACGGTAAAAACGGCTTTCTGACGAGAAAGCGTGCCCTAGTTCTACCAAACTAGGATGATATTGTGGGACTTTTGTCCATTAAAGCGAGTGATAGAATAGGTATTCTGCAAAGGCTCGTAGTATTTTGACGAAAATATCGTGGGCTCTGTGAGTTCAGTGATCCTGAAGCTACGTCTTCAGGTGTATAGTGAATTTCTAACTCTGCTTTAGACAAGTTGGTAGGCTTGATACGCAGAAATTCGCAAGACCGGGTTTTTGATCGAATTCAGTGCCGCAAGGCATGATAGTAACGTTACGCCACTGCGAAGCACAAGTTATATTTCTCATCCAATACCAATAACTAAAGGAGTTGCTAGCGTCACCAGTAGTAAGCGAATATTTGTCTATATTGTCCAGTTGTTATCTACTACATTTGATTTGGTACATTGTGATTTAATAAGACCAGTCAGCGTCTATCATGGAAAATCAAGATTCATGCCGTAAGGTACCCTTAAGTGTGCAGATTGCAATGGAAATGATTGGCGATGTTAATGAGCATGACAAAATTAAGGCTAAAATGATTAAAGACGGCTTCCAGCTAGTTTGGGGTGTAAGAAAGGCTAGTGAGTGGCTAATGCAAATTAAATCTGATAAAAAGCGAAGGCGTTATCCACGTTATCTTGTTGCCATGTGGACAAAGCGGTCTCAGGGATTTCTGACAGAGTCAAATGGTCAGCCCGTTCCTTTGTTTAAGTTGCGTGAAGACATGAAAACTGCTACCTACATATTGTCTGAAGTTGCTGAGAGTTTATTGGGTGCGGTCCCAGCGTTAGAGGCGAAGGACCCAAAAAGCATTTTGGATTTCTCACAGATTGTAACTAATTTAGCAACAAGGATGAAAGCTTCTCTTATGAAGACTGATAATAACTTTTCCCATATTGCTTCTGTATCTGAAACTATAACCCCCACTGCCCCTCCTGCTATTGCTCAGACAGGCGATAATGTTTTTTGTGTGTCACCACAGTACCAAACCCCACCAGAAAGGAGATTGCCGACACCTCAGATGGCGCCGATCAGGCCGCTCACACCTGGGGACGTTCAGGGGGCAGACGCAATTCCGAATGTTAGCGTTACTTACAAAGGACCTGGGGTAGCGGGAACAATAGGCATTAACGAGCCTATTACACCTAGCGCTTTGAGCCACATCTTGCAATCTTTACCACCCCTGCGCACACAAGACCCAAATGTCAACTTTTGGATTAAACTGAAAGATGCTGTTGTTACTTTCTCTCTAGAATACAGGGAAGTGACTACTGTGATCAAGTCCAAAGCCCCTCTTGGCTATGCCGCGCGCTTAGCTGACGCAGCATGGCCCAGAATGATGCCAGATAATGAGTATGCTTGGGAGTTGCATTTGTCTACTTGTGAGAACATAGCACAGGGAATAATTGGTAGAGGACATCACACATTCTCCTTATTGACTAACTGTATTCAAGGCCCATCAGAATCTTTCTCATCCTTTTCTGCCAAATTTGAAGAGAAACACAGAATTCTGCCTGCATGTCACCCAGATACCCCAGACATTGACTCAAGTTTCATCATTGACACAGCTGCTAAGAACATAAATGAAACATACCGCAAATTGTGGATGGTAAGTCTACCTGTAATGGACAAGTGGTCTGCCTTTTTGATTTGGGGACAAAGAGTTGAGGCCAATATGGCTCAGTTCTCTGAGACACCCACGATAGCCGCAGTTAACGACAAGCCAGAAGTTAACAATAAGAAAAAGTGTCACAAATGTGGCAGACATGGCCACTTGTCTGCACAATGCCGTTCCGGAAAGCCAAGGAGCCAATACAACACCTCTGAAAAGGGCAATCGGCATAACAATAGCTCTGAAATGACCGCTGAAATGTTGACACTTTTGAGATCTCTTGCTAAATCTAATCTTGCAGATCAATAGGGCCAGGTGGCCTCCCTGGCTGGATCTTATTCAGACACCCGTCCCTTTGTTAGCGCAACTCTTGGAGGCCGAGATTGCATTATGCTGATAGACACTGGGGCGTCTGTCTCGATTACTGATCTTGATTTACCTACCACAAACAAGACAAACACCTTTGAAGGATTAGGCGGATGTGTAACCTTTCGTTTGTCTCAACCAATTCCATTGACCTTCCCCCCTCTGACTAAAGTGTTTTGGGTGCAAATTTGGGTGGGCCATTCTAATCTAGGCAACATTTTAGGAATGGATCTTATGAGTAAACTTGAATGTTCTGTCCTCCTCCCCAAAAGGTGGGGAGCCTCAGGGCCACATCAAAGGATTGCAGCCCTGACACTGAAAGACTCAGACACTAACCCAGTCCTCTCTCTGCTCATGTCATTGTTTCCCAAACTTTGGACCACAGACAAGCAAGCAGTAGGCCTCATACCTATGGAGCCTGTGCGTGTTTCAGGCCCAATGCATAATCCTGTCAGACAATACCCTCTCAAACGACCTGCTGAGAAAGGTGCCAAGGCCATTGTGGAAATGTTAGAAGTGCAAGGTGTGATTAAAAAATGTGTCTCCTGTACTAACTCCCCAATGTGGCCTGTCCCAAAACCTGATGGTTCATGGCGATTGACTATTGATTACACAGCTTTGAACAAAGTCACATCTCCAAGACACGCTATTGTCGCTAACCCAACTACCTTGTTGTCTCAGTTGAACCCATCATGTACTGTCTTTTCAGCCCTTGATGTGAGTAACGGATTTTTCTCTGTGCCCATTGATGAAAGAGATCAGCTCCGCTTTGCATTTACCTGTGATGGTCAGCAATACATGTTTACCAGGGTACCTCAAGGGTATGTGGATTCACCAACAATATTTCATCAGGCACTAGCTAAGGTGTTAGAACCAGTGAAGCAAACCTTGCCCCCCTCCTCAATCATTCTCCAGTATTGTGATGACATTCTCCTTGCAAGTTCCTCTCCTGAGGAACATTTGTTTGTTTTGGTTCAATTGTGTGATGCTTTACAGAACAATGGTCTCCTGTTAAATGCTAAGAAGGCTCAGTGTGCCATTCCTGAGGTGATATACATGGGACAAAGTGTTGGGAATGGCGTAGCAAGAAGGGGCCGTTGAACTGGTCCACCAGAGGATGAAAGTCATCTCGTAGAAACTTAGCCTATGAGCCAGGGGGATTTAAATAACCCTCCCTTGGCAAATGTAATATTTTGAACAACCCTCCCCTGCTTAATTCAAAAGTCCTCATATTTACCTCTTAGCCTACGATTCAAGAAACGTTGACACCTTCACGATATTTCAATGTCGGTAACTTCTGCATTCTGATCTTACACACTGGCGGTGGCTACGGTACCGTGAATTAGCCTACCCGTTACACCACTGAATACCCATACAGAGAGAACATTGTTGGATACCTTTATCTTTTGCCCGTTTCTTCTCATCTTCTTTTCCTAAATTGGGTACCTGATAGCTTTGGCCTTTTTCTCCATCGCTGTGTTTACTAATCGACAATCAACAGATTTCCCATCTGCAGTCACTCACGACCATTTGTCAAGACTAAACCTATTCACCTCCATATCCACATTAGGCCTACCTATTTTTATTAGCAATTTCACATAATTAAATAAATAAATAAATATGGTCTGTGTTTATATTTTTTTCTCTTTTTTCCTAAGTAATATTTTGAATTAAATGTGCGTTATTTGTAATAAAGTCAGTTGTCACTGACATAGTTAAGCCCACCTTCTTGTCCGTTTCATTTGGTAGAGGTGAACTGTAGCCTATAGGCTACTCTGCGCCCCCAACCCCTCCCCTCATCCCCTCTCGGCTCGCTCAGCTTCTGTGCGGCTCCTTCAGCAGCAGGCACAGGTAGCTTATCATAGAAAACCGCTTCGCGGCACAGATTTTTTTTCCCCCCTCCAAGTTCGTGTGCCGCCCCCCACGTAATGCCGCCCTGGGCGGCTGCCCCGTTCGCCCATGCCTAAAACCGCCACTGCTGCCAGGAACTGTCAAAAATGCTACGTGATAAACAACTATTGGCTTGCATCAGACAAGACAAAAAAGATGAAATTGAAATTACTACAGGACATAGAACCTTTCAAGAGGGCCAAAAGATAATGCTCAAGAAATTTGGTACTCAAGGACCGCTGGAATCTGCATACAAGGGACCTTACGAGATAATTATGTTAACTGAAACATCTTGCTTCCTCTCTCTAGGAAAAGGGAAACACCGCTGGGCGCATTTATCACAGATAAAACCTTTTGACTAACTATTCTGAAGAGATTTGTTTCAGGCTATGCTTACTCCCTAGAGAACAACTGTAAACATCTGATGACTACAGTCCAGACGACACCCAGTAGAAACGACTCTGCTCGACCTGCCTGCAGGAGAAAACGTCCTTTAACCACGTCGAAAGGGGGACAGTGAAGCAGATCCGTGAACACGGACACCTGAAAACAACCACGTCAAAAGGGGGACAGCAAAGCATACCAGCAACAGTCCCAGATTCCTTGGACCACGTATCCAGAACAACACATTAGTGGATACAACATTGGATTACTTCCTTACAACACTGGATTACTGCATATCTTAAAAAGGCCTACTGTAGGGCAGAATAATCCCATAGCAGTACGGTCTGAGACCAAGGTAGTCCACCCTTCGGTTCTCAGTTTAGGTGGACGCGGACAACATCCCACATAAAGAACGACCAGAAGAGGAAGGAACACAGGGTGTGGAGGGACGCCTCCTATTAATAGAGCCTAGCGCCGCCCTTTTGTACATATTGTTTGCATACACACTCAAGTTTTACACATTTATACACAACACGAAGAGGACCCCATCCACTGCCTCGAAGAACTTTGGAACTTGAAAAGACATTGGACTCTTAATAATAGTTAAAAATGTTGATGTTTTTTGTGCTCATATGTTTTACAGCGACTCCAGCCTCCCAACAAACCGTTATGCCTCCCATTGATCCTCATTATGCAGAAAATTTGGCTTTGGTCATGTCTAAAAACATAGCAGAATAGCATAGAGGAATTCCTGGGTTCGCTGGGAGGATGGACCCGCAATATTTTGATTATTCTAGGATGTCTTGCTATGATGTTGTTCATTATTATTTTTGTATATTGTTGTTGTTATGTCTCCCCCACGATCTGTAGCTTGATCCCTCACTCCAAGAACTCTGTAAAAACAAAACAAATGAAGAAACAAAACAATATCCGAACATTTGAAGTTGATGAAACCATTGTCTGATACATTGATTGTTTATTTAGGTGGTATTTTTTTTGTAAAGTTAAAGTCTGACGACTTGAAAAGGGGGAATTGAAAGAAATTATTTTATATATACTATTTGTATTTCCTTTAGACAAAGTGTCTCCAACTTTTGAAGTGTGAACTATCTGTCTTTGTTAGTGGACATAGGCCAGGCCTCTTCCTGGCCAGGTGAGCACTACATTTACATTTAGATTAGTCTCATGCATACAGACAAAAGTCCCCACCCACCTCTGTTTGACTGCTGTCCTTTGTTTAGGAACTGCTTTGAAGTTCTTGTATATAACCTAGAACCTATGAGACGCCTAGTTAGATTTCAGGTTATAGACACTGCATGTGCGGTAGCCTGTGTCTCCCTTGACGTCATTGTATTAAGAAATAAACCTTGAACTTTGACTCTCCATCGGTAACCTGGCTGTGTTGATCTAAAATCTATAGCATAATTTTGCTATCAGACGGCATAAAAGGTTTACCTCCGCACCGCCGGTCATCCTGACTGGAGCGAGCGATGGATACTTCTGCGGGAAGGAAAAGACAAAAAAGAGAGAGAGAGAAAAAGTCAGAACTCTGAGACTCGTTAGGGTGATAAATGGCAGTCCACTTTCGAAGTGCCAAAAAATGACTAGTGAATCCAAAAAGGAATGGATCCTCGTAAAACTCAAATGGCTGATAATTAACGCCGCACCTGTAGAGCTTTACGATAAGCTGTGAGACTCATTAAAAGAAATGAAGTATGACACTTTGTTGTAATGAGCCGTAATAGGATGTAACTCAGGGAGAAGGGCCTGGAGTGGTGTAGGAGACGTGTAATATTTTTACCAGGTCTGCGCTGAATGCGGCAGCAGCTACACTCGAGACTAACCAGGCAGCTGCATACGCTGATGCCAACCTCCATCTTATGCCCTCTCACACTGCTGACCCTTATGGGCGTCTTCTGTCCCCATCAGGCACCATATGATCAGGAGACTGAAGAGTTTATTGAAGACTTTCTGCTTCTACAAGACTTTGCCCATGCACACATGTGGTTGGGAAGCTCGAGTCACTCCCCCATTGTCTTACAAATGCAAATGATACTGTAATGTATCGCCGTAATGCATTTGTTCGATCTACCTACTTAGGCTCTGATGAGGAGGGTGGAGGGTGGGAGAGACGAGGGAGAGGGATGGGGGCCTAATTATCTCCTGGGCGCAGCGATCAATAGGCCTGGTGTGTCTCGCGTTACAGGCCTGTCAATAGGGGGAGATCCCTGTTTGTCCGCCGTTCAATGTGGCTGTCGGGGGCGGGAGCTGGGCTCCCGAGTGCCCACCTGGGATGAAGTTGGAGTCTGGCGGGCAGGGCCGCGTCTCACTGCTGTTGCCCGAGCACTGGTTGCCCGTGGGGAAGAGGACGTCGCAGTGGCGCACGCGGCTCTGGGATCCCAGGGCGTCACAGCGGGTCCACTCAGACCAGTCCGACCAGCTCTCTAGGGTGGGGGAAAAGAGAGGAGCCACAGTGAGTGGAATACAGTGAGAACAAAATAACATAACTCACACAACATCTACAGTCATCTCTCTTGGTTTCAAATTCTAGAAAATCTTCACAGACAACCCGATAAAACACACCATTTTATAGCTGCATTAGGGCATTAGGAGTGAGTGAAGTAGAATTTCACATGAGAAATTAGTCCTGTAATAACACCCCCAAATAGAATGTCACTACTGGTAAATAAATAAATTACTTTCTATATTTTCAGGGTAAACAATTAGGATAATTGAACGGATGATTGCCATTCTACAACAGTTCAAGGAGAAAGTAAACTAGGGTTGCTTAATACTAATTAATGGGTCTTGCATCATGCATGAGGCTTGCATGATGAATAAGTTCATTGCATGAACTTTGGTGTTTAATAGGATTTCAGTTTATTAGCATTGGAATGTTTGAATTTTGTTCAAGTGGATTTAAAGTGTAAGCGATGGATAATTGGCTTCTACTAATGGGCACTGGGACTTTCGCAATAAAATTCCTCATTGATCCTGGAGACAGGTATCCAGCGAGCAAAGAAATAAAAAAAAAGGGACTAATGTTAATGATAGACAGAGAGTGCTGTCTTTAGCCTGAGTAAACCTACTTAGAATAACAAAGGCCGAAATCAATTTGTTCATTTAACACCATGGATGAAACCTAAATGCAAACACTGATGAGTCAGCTCAGTGAACCCACATGCAAGATGAGGGCTATAGTCAAAGTACAAAAGCTTCACTTGTTGGCAGACTTTGAACTTTGCTTGCCTTATTTAGGGCCCTACGTCACACACAGAGACAGAGATACACAAGCACACACACGCACACAGCCAGGTCAGACAAGATGAAAGGGTCAAGCCAGCTCCTGACAGCACAGAATGGATGAACCGCAGTAAAATGCCTTACCATGGCTATACTTTTGTAGCAGTAACCTATCCAACAGCAACCCAGCAGCAAGCTAAACATTCTGCCGTCAGCAACCCATACTAACATTCCACAGAGTGCCCATGAGAGTGGCCTGATGCAAGCTCACTGTAATTAATTGGGTGATAGAGAGAGCCTGGACGTGGCAGATAAAAGGTCATCAGAGAGCATCTGTCGGAGCACGGCTAACGGATGAGTTGACATTTGCATTGAGCCAGCGCCTCACCCAGCACTCTGCGTTTAACCCTCCGATGGCCTCTGATAAGCTGGTTCGGGTGCTGTCACGGGAGCGCAATCACCTCAGCGGCTTGTTTTTTTGCGTGTTGTAATTTGTTTGCGTCAAACAGGATATTAGGTTTCAAATGCTTGCTAGTCAAACAAAGAGTGACATTTGAATATTTGAACTGTGTGGTACTGACAAAGTAATTTATGCAACACACAAACACACACACACACACACAAACACACCGGATTGCACACACACACACATTTATTCATATTCATATTCAGTATTTTTGTGTATTTCTTGTGTTTTTAGTTTTAGAGAAGAAAAAGGATGGGACGAAAAAAGAAAAGTAAAGAGAAGAGAGGAGAATGCACCTGGACAGGTCTGCGTGTTGCACAACGCCTCCTCAGTATGCAGTCCCAGGCAGATGTCTCCTCCGTAGGCCGGTGGAGGGTTGCTGCAGGTGCGGGTTCGCATGTAGTGCCCTCCTCCACATGTCACCGAGCATTTGGACCAAGGTGACCAGCACGACCAGCCCCCGTCCACTGCAAAACACACAGATCAGCAGTCACTACACACATCCCACGCATGCAATCAGCAACGAACAGGAAGGGTTGAAAGCGAAATCAGAAAACTGAGCAAAAAATTCTAGGATCGCGCCTTCAAACTAATAAAACCAGAGGGAGGGTGACCTTTAATTCAGTTGGCAGGAAATGAAGCCTTGCTACAGAGAACGTAATGAAGGTTTACCAAACAAGGGTAATTCTTGAAGAACCACAAAAATGGCAGTAGCTTTAAAATTAAAAAGTAAAATTAACCTGTTTTAATACTCAATAAAGGTTACTGTGGATACTGCTGAAAAGGAACAGAAAGCTTTCATCATAGCTTTCTGATATAAACACACAAATTATAAATAAACATATCACACATCATACAGTAATGCGCACTTTGATGATCAAACATTGCTGTGCCAGGCCAGAACTGCAGATATCTGGCAGGCAGGGTATGCCTATGTAAGGCAGCATTGTCCAACACCCATCCCCCTGCACTGCTGTGCCGTGCGCAACATGCACTGCCTAATTAGGGGAGTATGTGACCTCGCCTGCGGCCAACGGGACAGTGAACAAATTATGCAGATGGAGGCAGGATCTTAGACAGATGTGTCACAGACCCGGGCCACGTTTGGCCCGGCGTCTTGAGGACGACTGCTGTACAGATGTGGAGGAGTGCGCTGTATGTGGCAGACAGCTCCCAGACCCCTGCTTCCCTGGTGGACTAACCCTGACCCCAACTCTAATTAACGAAAGTAAATGAACCATCAGGGTACCCCCCCCCCGTCCCCCTCCACCACCACCCCCAACCCTAGCCACCCTCCACCTCCCTAGCCCCACTCCAGCAGCACCAGATTTGATGGCCTGGGAATGGTAATGAGCACTGGTAAAAATCACAGCCACCTCACCGCCTAATTATTCCCCCTTGTAAACAAGTCTGCTGTTGTGTTTTTACTATGTGATTTTCTCTCCTCTGTTTTTTTTCGAAGACCAGAGAAAAGTTCCAGAATGTTCTCACAGAAAGGAGAATTCAAAATGTTCCTTTTGATAGGCAGGACTTCTAGAATGTTCTTTCTGTCTCATTGGTTGCACAGTTCTTTCAGTCTGATATAGTAGCACAGTGCAAGGATGTCTTCACACTGTGAAGCCTGAGACAGACTCCTAAGTCACCTAGCACATTTTATAGCAACTGTAAAAAAACATATATGAAATCCTGAGGACAAAGTGACTGACTTTATGAGAGGGAGTGAGACAGAGAGAGAGAGAGAGAGAGAGAGAGAGAAAGAGAGAGAATGTGAGTGGGAGACAGAAAGACAAAGAGAGAGAGTGAGTGATAGAGGGGAAAGGAGAAAAAAAATCTCAGCTCCATTCCAAAATTGGTTTTTAAAAGAGGCGACAATCGTCAGAGAGGGTGTAATTGAACACCTCAGAGGCTTTAGTCATCTTCCCCCGTAATTTCTCTATCGGAAAGTGACAGCTCAGTAAATTTCTGCAACTGTATGACGGATCATCTCATCTCTTTCTGAGGCGCCAACGACAACAAAATGATTCATTAGCTTCCAAGCCAGACGAACACGGCTGGTGAACCTGCATCCCTCTCCCGACCTCCTCACACGACACTAATGTGTTTCAAAGCACTGCAATAGAGAGCATTTCTCACCTGCCGAGACAAAACACCCAGAGTTTAGTGAGTGAGAGGTGGGAAAAATCCCCTCACCTCACGACAGGTTCCAATTTCGTTGGACTTACTGCGCCTGTCTGAGATTAGGTGCGGTTATCCCTATTTTGTTCTGATTGTGATCTCTTCAAATTAACAGGACTTTCTTTCCATTACTGCCAGTCACTTCCTATCAGCACAGCAGCCACCAGAGATTGTTCTCCGATAACCACAGTGTCTGATGCAGATCTGGCTTCGCCCTGGCCCTGATATGGGCTCAATCTGGCACAGAGGATCAACTGCTATCTGGATCGAGGACAAAAACACACAAACACACACACACACACACTGTACATTTTCTCATTCTCTCATCCACTTCCTCAGGACAGAACGCTCACTGCTCAAAGTCATAAGCTGCTAAACATAGTCATTTTTTCATCAGTCCAGTCAGGACATTATAAACACTATTTTTTGAAACTGGAGGAGTGACTACATTTGGGAAATTTTCTTTATTGGATTTCTAATTGAAGAGCACCAGACCCAACATTTTAATAAGCTTATAATTTGAATAAGTATTTTTTTTTCATTGGCACTTTCAGCTATCTTTAAACCGGCACTAAACAACATTCTGTTTTTCTCTCTCACAAGCTCCCTCTAAAGCCCGCTGTATTGCATTGTGTTACACTGCATTCTATTGGAGGCGGTCCGCGCTGCTGAACATTGCAAGTGCTGTATCTACCGCTATTGGCCACGGTGGCGCATTCTACACCGTTCGTTCGCTGTGTAATGACTAATTTTAGCATCCTAAACAGTATGAAACAGATTAATTAAATGAAAAATGTTGCATAGTGGGCCTTTAACAGCTCTACTGCTACTTTGTCAACTTGTCCTCATGACACATGGCCAATGACTAATTGAGACCCACTCAGCAAGGACTCCTTTAGTCAAAGTCAAAGTCAGTTTTATTTGTCAATTTCTTCACATGTGCTTCCCATGTGCTTGACATACAAAGGAAGGGCCAGTAACTAAGAGTCTGGAGAAGAGAGAGGAGAAATCTGCTGTGAGTCAATGCATAGCCCTGCTGGTCCAGGTGTACTACTTGTAGAAGAAGCAAAAACAAAAACCAAACATCTGACAGACTGAATAGTGGACCAGCACTAACACTAACTGAATAGATCACTGTTACTGTCACTTACCTTATTTTTCTACATCCAGATTGGGTAAAGGTAACCTGCCAGTACATTATTCTGTCTATCTTGTATCAAATTTCCCTGTTGTTTTTGCACACAGGCAGCATAACCTGGGACAGCAGGGACATGGTTTAATTCACATCGGATTTCTACTTTAAGATTGCCACACAGAAAGGCTGGTGAGCACTGAAGGACTCCAGAGGGCATTTAAATGAGACGTGGCCCAGGTCTGACTTACATTTACCTGTGAGGCGACTGCTGTATACGTCAGTCGAGAAAGCACTTCGTGCTGCATGCACCAACCACAAAAGAGAGACTTTTAACATTTGAATGGACCCCTCTTTTGGTGCTCTGAGAGGGTGAAGCGGGGAGTCTTTTTCAAGCTGCGGAGGAATGAGACGTCAAATGCCTTTAGTATGGGTCTCAATCGGCCCTTCACAGGATGAAATGTCCATTATGAGTCAATCTGCTTGTTTCAAGGACACTCTCGACCCGGATGACTAAGCAGAACTGAGCTCCTTTTGCAGACCCTGGCATGGCGTTGACTTGTGACGGCGCACTCACAGGTACGATGATGGATAGCCGGCCGTGAGCTGATCTGTAAAACGAAGCTAGCCTCTTCCTCTGTCCAGCTCCTCCTTTTAATGGGAGTCTGATTGATAATGATCTTCCTCCATGTCTGTTGGCTCTCATGCCCCCCTTTCCACTCCCCCCCAACTCCCCTGCCAGGTGTATTTTACCAACTGAGCACACACGCACTAAGATTACGTGTTGCCGCTCCCGACGACGGGTTTCGGCGCCTATCCCACTTACGACGACGAGGAGGAGCACTTGACTAATTAGCGAACACCCATTCTAGCTCCTAGCCCTCGAGTGTGTGGATGAGAGGAAACGTATTGTGTCTGAGGCTTCCCGTTGCTCAGAGAATAATTATCCTCCCATGTAATTACACACACACACACACACACACACGAGGAAGGCCATGGGAGTTGCTCTCCAGATCCCCTACTGGAAACCCAAGGCTTAACACCCTCAAACAGCTTTCAATCGCCTGTCAATCGGCTGGCACACGCTTTGAAAACAAAACAAAAAAAGAAATGAAACTACCTCCAATCGTTTTTTAGGGGAGAGAAGAGGGGTAGTAAATAGGCCATTGAAAGGATGCAGTTTCCGGATAGACTCCATGAGTATATTGTGTGAGTAATATGTTATTGGAAGAATCAGAGATATCAAGTGTACCTGTCATGGCTTTCAATATGTGGTGCACAGGAGAATAATGCAGGAACATGCAATAGACATTCTGGATACTGTATCTCTTTTGGTTTGAATTACACTGTACAGTGGTTTAATTTAAATCTTTTTATTTGGCTGTAGTTTTACATAAACACCTCACTACACTGGACATGTGTCTGCATACAGCATGTGTTATCTTGTGTATGTGTTCAGGTAAGACTAACATACAGTAAGAGAAAGGGAGGGGGTCTGTATACATGAGTGGATGTGTGTATGCACATATATATGTATGTGTGTGTGTATACATATATTCTTACCTGGGCACGGTGTCATGTTGCACTCCTGGTACTCCTGTGCGGGCCCCAGGCAGCTGAGGCCTCCATACTTGGGCTTGGGGTTGGTACAGGCGCGCTTGCGGCTGCGGATGCCCTGACTGCAGTCCCGACTGCACTGGGACCAGGAACCCCAGGCAGACCAGCCGCCATTGACCGTCAAGCCCGTGATACGACCTGAACGCAGGAGGTCACCTGAGCAGAAGGACAGAATGGGGAAAGGTGCGATGGGGGGATAGTGAGTAAAAGGGAGAGAGAAAGTGACAGAGAGAGAGAGAGAGAGAGTAGGAAAAAAAAGAGAATGAGGATTAGGCAAAGGAACATCTATTAAAATAAAAACACTGTTCAGTAACACCTAACCCCAAGTTTCACACTGTAGGTGACCATATATGGTATCTGATACCACTACAACAACAATACCAAAGAATGCAGCCCTGACTATAGCGGAGGTTTAGATACACTTTATCAGGCAAATCCAAAACTTATAGAAAATCCCCAGACCTATCTCTATATTCTGGACACCGCTGCTCCCTGAGAGCCTTTCTCTGCAAATGTAAAAACTTGAAACATCTGGACAGCATTACGGAGAGCATCAAGCAGCGTTCTGTGGCGCAGGGACAAGAAGCAACCTGGGAGATGCACCGTGGTCATCATAACAGAACGTGAATATCATTTGATAAGGCGAATGCATAAGGAGTCCCTGATCCGCAGTTGTTTTGTATTCGTTTTCCTGCCTTATGCTGGAGGACATGGTGTTTACATAGCGACATGCTCAACATTTGTTGTTGGGAGATACAACCTTGGGTAGGAAAAATTGTGTGTGTGTGTGTGTGTGTGAGTGGCTGTGTGTATGTTCTTGTGTGTTACTTTGTGTGCCACAGCAAGTGTATGTCGCTGTATTTGTATGTCATATTAGAGGTGTATTCACTATACACTGTGCACAATGTCCCTCAATAGTGTAAGAGAGAGAGTCAGTGTGTGTGTGTTTGTAGATATGCGTGTGTTTCACTGATGTGTATTTATGTGTGTAGCTCACTGGTGTGTGTGTGTGTGTGTGTGTGTGTGTGTGTGGGTGCTGACAGCCGCTCTGAGACTTGGCTTCTTATTGATTCAAGGCATGTTGGAGGACTCAGTAGCAGCAGGAGCAAGAGCAGCCTTGGCTATGACCTACCCTCTTTATCCTCCCTTTAGACCAGACCCCCCCCCCCCCCCCCACCACACACACACACACCACTCTCATCTTCAGAAGACTACAGACACAATCTATACTCCACAATCTGCTCACACCTTCAAATCGTCAGGCCACATCCCGTCCATACCAAACACTTAGCCACAATGTCCCAAAAGCCTGGTGGGAAAATGTAGTCTTTCACTCTTCTGTTCTAATAAACCAGGACTCTTTAAAGATTCTGGATAATTGGTTTCTTACGAAACGTAATTAAGAGCTGAATATTATTTATTAGTACTAATTTCAACAAAAAAAATGAAAAATGTGAGTATTTCTCAGTCAGTTACAAGACCCTTATAATATGTGTTCTCTCTTAAAAAAGCTTTCAAAAATGTAGAAAGCAAGTGTGTATCTGTGTGTGTGTGTTTCTGCACCAACGAGAGAAACATTTCCTCTTGGAAAATCAGATCAAGGCAGTTTTTCTCTCTAGGGAAAAAAGACGGCCTGCATCATGTCGTCCATAATCCTGAAAATGAATCACTTGCATGGATTATGACACTCGGCTCGGGCACAATTCTCTTGGCAGTGGTGGCTTTGTCAAACGTCCGCCGCGGAGTGCAGGCAGAGTGTCGTGGGCGCTTATTAAAAGTTAGTGAGAGGGCAATTAAGTGCCGCTCCCTGATGAGCTCCGCGCTTGCTTAACGCCACAATGCCCAGGGAAGATAATTACGGCTACACGACCCGGCACACAAGCGTTGTGGGTCGTCTGTGGAGCCTGAGACACATATCGCCCCCCAACCCACACACACATGCACACACACGCACACACACACACACACACACACACACACACACACATTTTGCTGTCAACCAAGCTCATGGCTGTGTGATTCAGTGCCTGTCGGAGGATTTATGGATCAATGTATCTGCCCCCACATTCCAGGCTAATGACAAAGAAAGAGATTTTCCTTTGTTGCCTCCTGCATATCTGTCAAGGGCTCTTGCGGCCTGGCTCTAGTGTGTAGAGGTATGTGATGCAAAGGTGTTCAGCTCAAGATTGGCAGTGACAGGCAGGCCTAAATCCTCGAAGAGAGAGGGGAAGGGAATGCTCCAAGAGTCACTACTGAGTGCAAAGGGTAGAGTGGTGAGGGCAAGTAACAAGTTGTTTGCCTCGTTTTTTTTTATCTAGAAGCATCTGGCATGCAATTTGGTTTCCCTCAGGAAGACTGGTGGCACCTCTATCGGACCAGACACCATGAGCCACAAGACACCCATCCGAGCCATCATTAGTACTGCTCTCTGGCTCGCTCCACTTTTGATACAGTGCAGGAAAGGGCCTCAAGGTCTGCTCACAAAGCCTTTGAGTTTTGGCCAACGTTTTCAAAAAATGACATTGGGCATTACTCCTCAGGACGAAAGCTACATTAGCGCCCCCAAGATCAATTGGTATTGTCCCGGAAGCACAACTGCAGCAGTTTCTCTCTAGCGTTTCTAAAACGATTTGCTGATGCGCTGGCACAGGTGAATGAGAAGAATATCCAAGCTCATAAATTAATCGGAGGACTCATTAAAAAGTGGTCAAAGTTTTCAGTCAAATTTCCAAGTAATTAACTGATAGCCGTCATCTTGGCTACGAGCAATAGAACTTCATCTGGTGTGGCCAGGACAGTATACTAAATCTAATTAACTTAAGTCAACACCAGCAAACAAGCCAGCATGAACGACAGTACAAAAGCCAAGGTCTGCAGTCAGAGGAATAGGATCAAACTAGGAGGTTTAGATATCTGTAGTCATTCACATTCTTTCCCCAGAAATAAGATCTAACTTGGTGGCTTATCTGCAAAAAGCAGATTTGGATTTCACCTTTGCTACGGGAAGTGACTTCAAATAAACGTTCCATCTTAAAATGTCAGTGATGGACGACGGACCAGATGCTTTGACTTTTAAAAAATATTGATATCAGACACACAAAAGGAGCACAGTATAAAAAGCTGATAACACACCTCATACCTTTGACTTCCCGAGTACAAGGCAATGGCTTCAAAGTGCCTTTTCTTCACAGCGTTTTGCTTGAAAGCGTATTAGTGGTGGACTTATATGCTGCACATGCACGTCAGACAGTACTGTACAAAACCAGATTTCAAGTCATCAATTTGTTTTTTCTTGAGGTGTCAAGTAGTTCAATATGTACCAACCTTAAAGGAAATTTGAGTGGTGCTGTACCTATTTATACTGTACCTATTGTCATAAAGTCTTATACAGTAGATTATGGATTACTTGTGGTCCCCTTTTTTTCATTGTAAGAGGATACATTAACATTGTGGTAGACACTTTCATCAGTAATTTATAATCTAGAAATAATGGTGTGAACAAAAAATATGACCCAACATGACCCTGTGATGCTTTTGCGTTTATTCCGCCGCTGCAATATGATTTTGAATTAGCCACCGTGAACCCTCATTTTTTCGCTCTGGCCTTGCGGTGTCAGTGTTTTAGCAGTGCTTCCTGTCCACCGTCATCAAACGCAGTCCCATCTAGTTACCCCCCAAGTCTCTATATCAGTTCAGTGTCACACTGCTTTAGAGTCTCCCCTTCAAACGACTGTAGCTTATAGATTCAAATCGATAAGGCGAGGCCCGGTGGCGAAGCTTAATCTTTATCAAGTGGCAGTCCATTCCTTTCAGCCTACTCATCTCCTCTCCAGCCGCATCCCCTGGCCATCAATACACACCCCTTCAGGATGGAGGTAATTATGGTTGGATGTGGCCCTTGGCTTGATTTAAGTGAACCACTGGCCCCTGGGCCTTCAGAGAGCATTCATTCTGCAGGTGTGTGTGTGTGTGTGTTTTTGTGTGTGTGTGTGTGTGTGTGTGCGTGCGTGTGTGTGTGTGTGTGCATGTGTGTGTGTATGTGTGTGAGGGGAGATGGACGAAGCTTTCAGGAGGGCAGCAGAGAGCCTGTGGATATCTGTCAGGAGTGATAGGTCTTTAAATGGGAAAGAGAGGTGGCGTCACCCTCCCCATCTCCCTTTCACTGCTAATCTCGGTCCTTTCTCTTGCTTGCTTCCCCTTGTCCTTCTCTCACCTCTCATACACACATCCTGTACACACACACACACACACACACACACACACACATAAACACTGTTAGTCCTCTCTCTCCATCTTTCTGTCTCTCCCCACATGCAGACAATGAGGCTCTTCTTCTCCCAAAGGAAATGATGTGTGGTGAGGACAGTAGCAGCCATTACTGTAATGGCATCGCCAGGTTCGTGTGTAACTGATAGGCAGTGATCTAATTTCCATTCTTTTATTATTAGTTCTAAATTTCAGTCCCCTTATCTTGTGCTGAGGCTTTTCAACGAGCCAGTCAAGCCTATTTCTCGCCAATGTGCTTCGATGTAGCCTGTCTGTGTGCTGTCGTAACTCCTACAGCAAGTCAACGAGAGGGCATAATTGCTCCGGGCTGCTTTCATATATTATTGTGTTGTGTTTTAAACGAGGCACATACTGTTATTTTCATTGTCAATGGCGTCATTTTCTTCGCACTCCCAATTAGTGCTCCTTTAATTTAAGTTACAAAAGAAACCTTTCTTCACCCACTGGCTCTCCAATAAAAGTCAATGAGATTTCTGTAATTGGGAAATCCAGTGTTTCTTTTTGCCGTGCAACAGTTTCAATTAACACAACATCTACAACTGCCTCTAATGAACCTCACACATTGTTTTCTTACTATTTTTAGTTGAAAGCTTCTTTTAAGTGACAGCAAA
This sequence comes from Limnothrissa miodon, assembly GCA_017657215.1. NCBI lineage: Eukaryota > Metazoa > Chordata > Actinopteri > Clupeiformes > Clupeidae > Limnothrissa > Limnothrissa miodon. The sequence goes on along the minus strand of JAGFZM010000008.1, from coordinate 777,808 downwards.
GAGCCCTCAATGAGTATATGTGGGATGTGTGCATGTGTGTGTGTGTGTATGTACAGTATGTGTGTGTCTGTTTGTGTGAGGGGGAGACTTTTAATCAGCTTCTAAATTAAGTTGGCCACTGCTTTTGTCAGTGTTGGCTCACATTAACCAGCCTGTCTGTGTGTTTTTTTTTATACATGAAAAGACTAAATGGCTCCAAAGCCAGGGTGGTGACGCAAGCTATGCTGGCCGCGTGGACTTGATTTGTGTTGTGGTTGCGCTTCATTGAAAAGTCTTCCTGGGCTCCTGTGGACCTACAGGGTGGCATGGACGGTGGAAAAAGCGGGGTAAGAAAAGATGCTGCCTCAGACACAGGACCCAGCTTGAGCAATTAAAGTCCCAATAAACAAAAGACCTACTTACAGCTTCAACCCCTCACTCGTCTCTGTTATTACTGCTGTGAATTCTCTCCTGTCTTGGGGATGACGCCCCCCCCCCCCCCCCCCCCCCCCCCCCCCCCCCCACACACACACACACACACACACACACACACACACACACACAAACACACACACACACACACACACACGCACACGCACACACACACCCTGGTGTTCTTGATAAGCCTCACATCAATTAGTAGTGTGTTTATTAGCATGTTTACCACCTCTAAATCAGGAAATGAGAGATCACAGCACGCCATGCTGACAAGGAAGTAGGCTGATGGAGGAAAACAGCGGTGGAGCCTGTGATGCAATGCCCTTAGGGGCCGCTGCTTTTCTTTTCTTTCTCCGGTCCAGAGCTCTGGGTGTCTCTATGGATTCCCAGTTCATTAACACATTTTTTTCATCTCAGCAGTACAGAGAGAGCGAGAGAAAGAGAGAGAGAGATAGAGAGAGAGAGAGAGAGAGAGAGAGAGAGAGAGAGAGAGAGA
>JAGFZM010000008.1:764396-776737 GCA_017657215.1 Limnothrissa miodon | reverse complement strand
AGAGAGAGAGAGAGAGAGAGAGAGAGAGAGAGAGAGAGAGAGAAAGCAGGGAGGAAGGAGAGCACTTGGATATGAAACTTGCAGTCAATAAGTTGACACTACATTTATTTACACAGCGAAGCGAGGAGGCCTCACAAACAGCTGTAATGAGTCTGTGTGGAACAGAAACAGCAAGGGAGGGAGAAGTGTTGGGGAGAGGAAAAATGATTAGACGTCGACAGGAGAATGCGGAGAGATAAGAAGAGGAGGAAAAAAAGGAAGAAGGGAAGAAGAGGAAAAGGGCGAGAGGGAGAAAGAGAGAGAGGGTGTAAGAAACCTACCATCTGTGGAGCAGCCTGTGGAGCCATCGCTGGAGCAGTAGCGCATCTCGATCCGCTGGCGCCCCACCTCTAGCAGGTTGGGGTCAGGCACGCGCGCCTTGCACGTGTAGCGGAAGCGCTGCTCGTAGTGGCCGCCGTTGTCCGAGATGTTGACCGGCGTCCAGGGAGTCCATGGGGTGGTCTTCTTGAGATCAGGGCAAGGGAGGGTATTGCAGGACTGATACTCCTGTGTGAATGGAAGAGAATGAAATAATGAAAGAGTGTAAGAAAGAGGGAGCGGGGGGTCTTAATAGCAAATGTCACATTCTTCCTTAAAGAAGAAAAATCTGTCTATTCAATGCAGTCCACCTACAGTATTGAACTATATTATGCTACTGCTTCCAGTCAAAAGCCATGCTACTTGAACCAGACCAAGACATCAAAGTGTGCAGTCATGGGCAACCAAACTTCTTTTTAGAGGTTTCAAAGCCATGAACTGGATGACTGAGAATCTTTACAGACATAGGACTAGAACACGATACATCACCACCAATTCCATGGGCATAAAAGAATTCATTATCTGTACAAGTTAATTATCTTCATGAGGACACATCAGTTACAGGGGTATTAAATCAAACTGCAATGCATCACAAGAGGCTGACACTGCCATCTAACTCAACATGGTAGTGTATAGTGAACTCTAATAGAACGTATTGCATCACTAATCAAAACCCAGCATCAGTCATGTCTGGGAGACCAAAAGCCTGTGCCAATCATGCAGAAACCTCCTGTGGAGAATTTTATGTGTGTGTGTGTGTGTGTGTGCGCGCGCGCGTGTGTGTGTGTGTGAGTGTGTGAGAGAGAGAGCGAGCGTGTGTGTGTGTGTGTGTGTGTGTGTGTGTGTGTGTGAGTGTGTGTATTTGCTAGCACATAAAACTATTCATCCCTTTGCTTAACATGGCGAGTCCCAAACAAGCAAGACATAAAAGGTCATTGATCAAGCTTAATTTATTTTAGAGTTTAAACAAGGAGAAAGGAAGAGACGAGATCAGTAGGAGAGAGAGAGAGAGAGAGAGAGAGAGAGAGAGAGAGAGAGAGAGAGAGAGGTACAAATACATAACAGCTGGGCACAAAACAAACTGACATGTGGATTTCACCTTGATGTTTGGTTACTTAACAGCTTGAGATGCACTACCACACATTCAATAACTCCCCTTTTAACCATTGAGGAAAAGACTCACCTTGTCAACAGATTTCTCACCTTGTCTTGGCAACTAAACAATTCCCCTGCAAGAATACAAACCATTTCTACATCATATCAGATTTAAGTACCCTGCAAGTGATTCAGCATGACTTTCTGTGATGTTTACAATGCTCAAAGGAAGAACTAAGGAGGCGAGGTCGTTGCTCTGTGAGAATGGGTTTATTTCACGCTGAAAAGGACCATGCATGCTGCTACCTACAGCCCAACACCCGCTACCTAATCAACAAGACACAACATTTTGCTTCCTGCAAGACAGCACTTTTTAATGAAAACCAACTGCCTGTGCACCACTTGTCCTGTGGTGTGTGCTGGGTGCCCTTTCCGAGGAGACGCGGCGCCGTAAATTTAGTTCCTGCTTAGCTGTGTCCTCTTTTCAGTTCCCCTGAAAGTCCTTCAATCACTCAAGCCATCAGTACACAGCGATAATACAGTGCCTTGCGTCAGGCCTACAGCCATAATGATCTAGAGCCTCTTCAAATATTAAAGGTTGCCATTTAAGCATCAGAACACGCACTGACATCAAAAAAATAAATAGAGACAGAGAGGTGTGTTCCTTTGTGTGTGTGTCTGTTTGTGTGTGGGGTGGCGGAGAGAAGGCGGGGGGTTATGAATTGCGGAAAGCGATCTGCTCATCCTGGGGGGAAGGGTTGATGTGGCCATTTTTCCTCTATTTATTTATTTATGCTGAGTAGACCTTGAGTGATTGCCAGACCTTGACAAAATAAGATAAGAGTCCTTTATGTTCATCCGTCAAGATGCCAACACACACAGTAGTGAGGCAAACAGGCACACACACACACACAAACACATGCAAGTCCATAGACACGACACATACACACACACGCACACAAACACACACAAGCACCTGTCCTCATACACAGTCCCTAACACAAATACAACTCAGCTAACTGATAAAGCTGCCTTGCAAGAGATTTGACCAGAAGAATGCAAGACCAAAACGAGTAGGAATTTAAAAAATAAGCTATCATTTACAGGTTGAACAAGTTTGCACCTAAAAAACACAATATGAATACTAAATCTCACATTATGAAAAGATACCCATTGCTGACTTCTATTGTAATAACCACCTACATGACTGCAAGTCCATATAAGCAGGGAGTTGTCCATTTTCAGTTTCAGTAAAGTACTTTCTAAAAGCCTCTATCATTTCTCTCCCTGTCAGACTTGGCTGCCATCACGGCCATGCTTTGATATCCAAGCATTAGACTGCAGCAGTGGCCGGCAGACAAATGGTTTCACACTTTCATGTGAGCCATCCACTAAGCCACAAATCAACACCCTGACAACGAATACGTGTGGCAATGTGTCTTTGTGTGTGCGTGTGTTTGGGTGCGTGTATATCCATAGAATGTGGTCTTCTGTGTGTGTGTTTGTGTGTGAGAGAGATAGAGATAGAGAGTGTGCACACACATGTACATGTGTGTAAGTGTGTGTGCCTGTGTGCGTGTGAGAAAGGGAGGGGGAGAGAGAGACTCTCGTGTGCCAATCTTACACAACACACGCTGTGCAAATTTATAATGACAGCCTGTGAGGCACTCCTTCACAGTGTGAAAATTAAAAGTGTTTATGTGCAGACACAGACCATAATTAAAGGCTTCTTATGCTAAACTACATGTAATGATGTTTCTTTGCAAAGTGTAATTTGTAGAAGAAACACAGGGGTTGGGGTGAGGGTGTTTATTTTTGGGGTGTGGGGTTTGTCTGCTGATACTGTTCTTTTCAGAGAAGACATATGTCAGCTCTTTGTTCATCATCACATGAGCTACTTTAGATAAAGACGAGATTAAAGAAAAAAAAACATATTCTTTTCCTCACAGCAATGCAATATGATCAAAAAGTATCTAGTGAAAGAACAAAAATAGAGCTGGTGGAGAGAAAGAAAGTGTCCAACCCCCACACAAAAGACTCACAATGACTTTGAGAGTTGTGGCGCGTGGGTATGTATCAGCATATGAAAATCCCTTAATCTGTCTGGAGATGAAAATAAATTTGCAATAGAAAAAAAAAAGTTTCTCTTCGGGAAAACACTTTCCTCTGGGAAACAATCTTGCCTTTGATCCAGGAAGCTTCCATACCCCCCCCCCCCCCATCATCCTCACCCCCACTGCCACCCATATGCCTTTGCATCTATGGAGCTAATAAAAGCACTTTAGAAGTGGAAAAAATAGGAGGGGCCGCTGGCATTTCGGGCCCCAGTCAACAAACCAGTGCCTCAACGTCTCTGTTTGCGAGGAAATTACCGAAAAGTGATAACTCTGCAAAAGTCAGCGAGACATGACAGCGGCCATGTGGGGACGGCGAATTGGATTCAATTAAGCGGCGGGCGGGTCGACACTATGTTTGCCAACTGGGGCTGTTCATCCACATTAATGACAGGGAGCGAGGGGGCGAGCGAGGCGTCTGGCGCTGGGAAGGCTGATGGAGGCGATGCGTGGGACATATGTTGGTGGGCTAGTCAACGCTCTATTAGGCTGCAACATTTTGGATTTCATTTTTTTATTTCCAGAGCACAGAGGCTTGGCAGATTCTGACGTCCTGACACGCCTTAGGGCAAAGAACATCATGTCTTTACTCAGCATCATTTCTAAGCCTTTTCCCTCTCTTCCTTGCTCTCTCTCTCCTTCTCTCTCCATCTTTCTCTCTCTCTCTATCTTCACTCCATTACTCTTCTCATTCTCTCCCATACTTTGTCTCTGACTTTAATTTGGTACGCTGTGATCGCATAACATAAAACAGGCACCTACACTTTGCGACATGAAATATTTAGAACTTTTCAAAAGACCTAAAATGCATTACCAATGACCAGAAAGTGGCATATAATCTGCATTACCAATTCAACCCCTTCAACTTCCTTCTAACTTCTTCTCACTCTTCTCTTTTTGCTTTTCCCAAAAATGGACCCAAGCCTTGCATTATATGTATACGGTTGCTGGGAAACAGGAAAAAACGCCCACAAATATATGCAAAAATGATGTACAAATGTCAGAAAACTTTTGCATGTGAAAACTTTTATTGGAGGCAGAGGGAAGCACCCTCAGCTCCCCTGGGCTTTAGCTTTTTATTCTGTTCCATAACTGCAGCAGACAGATTTTGCCATATTCTAGCCGTAGTTTTATCCCCTCTAGCTTCAACCCTCTGGATGTCTTCACTGGTTTCTGTGCCTCCATCTGTGTCCCACCGTCTTCACAGCCTCCCCATGCTGTCAGACTCCCCTATGCTTGTTTGTCTAGGTGTTCCAACAGGACCCAGGAGGGCAGCACAAGGTGATGAGTGAGCAAGTGTATGTGTGTGTGTGTGTGTGTGTGTGTGTATGTGTGTGCCTGTGCACATATGTGTGAGTGTATAGTATGCATGCGTATGCATAAAGCGTATATGTACGAGTGTGTATGTGTGTGTGTATGTGTTTGTTCTGTAAGTGTGTGTGTGTGCGTGTGTATGTGTGTGATACATTAGCTGTCGAGGCTCTGTGCTATTTCATAAGACACCGCTGTGGGAATAGGAGACTGGATGTGGGGGGTGGGCGTTTGGGGGTGGTCTACACGTTGGGGAACAAGACAGGGGAGGCTGGAAACCAGCAGCGTATGTGTGTGTGTGCATGTGTGTGTGTGTGCGTGTGTGTGCTCGTGTTGTTCCTCTTCCTGCTCGCTCCGTTCTCCTCTGCTGTGCTGCTGTGCTGTGCTGTGAGGACGTCTGCCACCTAATGTTGAATTGGGCCCTGGGATCTCTGGGGATTCATAGACATCATTACATTCAATCCCACTGTTTATTTCTCCAGGGCTCAGAGAGGACAAGGCTCCAAAAGTCTTTCTTCACGTAGATGAGAATGTATTTTGTGTGTGTGTGTGTGTGTGTGTGTGTGAAACAGAGAGAGAGGGTTCTTGTGTTACAAATGAGAGTATCGAAAGGAAAGACAGACACAGCTAAAGACAGACAGATAGGAAACAGAATGTACCTCATTATAGGTGTGAATGTGGAGCCATATATATGTTATGGAGAGAGTGTGTGTGTGTGTGTGTGTGTGTGCTTGAGTGCGTCACTGGGGTGTGTATGCTGATAAATGGAAGGCTGTAGCGGTAGAATGGCGGCACAGAGGCAGAAGGCAGAGAAAGGGAGGCCAGTGTATAGTTCAGTGCCTGTATCAATCTCTCCCCGCGTTACCATTGTTTTCCTCTCAGTGCCCCTCCACCCCTCACCACAGAGCCTCCAGTGAGCCCTCACACAATAGCCCAGCTCCACGCTGTCCCATCAATTAACCAGGAGGTTGGGAGCACATCACTCAACACCTGAGACATTCCACCTGCACCCACACCCGTGCCCACAACATCCTCACGCTCAGCCCGAACGCCACAGCCTAACACCGCAACCGGTTGCCGCGGCCTCACCAGGGAGACGAATGCACTCCGTTATCAGTACTGGCAGCTCCGGCGCTCAGGCAAATGAGGTCTGTGGCGCTTCGATAGAGCGTCTTTGGCCCGCCCATGATGAAGGCGGTTGTAATGCAAGAACACACCTTGCCAAAATCCTTCAGTTCAGTCATCGATTCTGCATTTTTCATTTTTTTTTTCTTGTACTGGTCGACCAGAGGATCTGTACTCATTGGCGCTTGCTGGGTCTTGGTAGCTGGATATTCACCATGAACAGAATCACTGTTCACAATATGATGGGATATGGAAACCAGAATAGTTCATGGACATATGGGCATGGGCATATAAATACAGAGAGAGAGAGAGAGAGAGAAAGAGAGAGAGAGAGAGAGAGAGAGAGAGAGTGTGGATCTAATAGAGCTAATAGATCATAAATAAATCATAAAGCCAATAGATCATAAATACTGTAGATCATAAACCTCAATGTGACATGACATGAAAGCAGCCTGGTGCCTCATTCATGAGGTGGCCATTTTCTCTTGCAAAGTTATGTTATGGGAGGTCTTTTCAGAGATGTAGCCTCTGTGATTCGCACTATTACCCTTATTAAGTTTAATGGCATTTGCTCACAGGTGTGTGGGGGAGATAAGAAGCGCCAAGCGCTCATCACTGCTGTCAGCGCTTCATTGTCCTCGTAAAGAAACGAGGCGTATTCAACACACCTGTGCCTGTTTACAGAGTAAAATAAGACGCTTACAACTGCATTAATGCCTGGTAAATCCTCCTCTAGAGAATGTCGGCAACATGCCTGCAAAGAGAACGGCTTTTCCTCAAACCACTTTAAGGAGCGAAGGATGGAATAGGAAAAAAGAAGCTTCTGGAAAAATCTCTCAGTCACAATTCTGACTCTTTTCCCAGAGCCTGCAGGTGAAATGCGTCCTGCGTTTGGAAACAGATGTTAGCCATCGACTGTCAATTAATGGCTGACAATTACCTGCCCAAGACGACAGGTGGGTATGGTGATATTAATGTGGCCAATAACACACACACACACACACACACACACACACACACACACACATACACACACACACACAGAGCAGAGCCCTCTTGACATACTGGCAGATTTGCCTCCTCTGCACCAGTGCCATTACACACCAGCTGGGTGTTTACTCAGCTCCAGAGGGTAGCACACACACACACACACAAGAAGATGATAAATGCTTTCCTCACCCACATCATAATTTCCCAAATCCAAACGCCATCAACACAAGCACCAGCACCTTTCATTATAAACATGGCCGGCATGACCAGCCAATGTAAACATCTTGAACCCACAGAGCACAGGGGAGTTACTTCTAGCTTTTATCACAGTGTCAGGCAGAGAAAGGGTAAGAGACAGAAAAAAGAGGAGAGGCGAGAGGGAGTGAGAAAGAGAGGGTGAAAGAGAAGGAGGATTACATTAATTTCTCAATGAGCCTATGCACCTATGCCTGTGTAGTGAATCAGTGGCCCACAGAGCTTGATGCAGTGCATTCACATTCACCCCATCCAGACTCACCACCCAACAGTGCCAGCGCTGTCTTTGTCTGTCTGTCTTTTCTCCATTTCCTCTTTTTCTTTTTTATCTAACTTGCTCTCTCTCTCCTTTCAATTTTGTAATTCTCTTCCTCTCCCTCTCTCTCTCTCTCTCTCTCTCTCTATCTCTCTCTCTCTGCTTTCCTTTCCATATCCCGTTTCATCTTTCTCCATTTCTGTCCCCTCTCTCTCTCAGTCGGTCTCTCTTTCTCTCTCTCGCTCTCTCTCACTCTTTCTCTGTCCCCTCTCTCTCTCAGTCGGTCTCTCTTTCTCTCTCTCGCTCTCTCTCACTCTTTCTCTGTCCCCTCTCTCTGTCGGTCTCTCTTTCTCTCTCTCGCTCTCTCTCACTCTTTCTCTTTCTCTCTCTCCCTCTCAGTGTGGCAGCTTCCCAGGGAGAAGGGGCTGACAGAGGTGCAATTACATGTAGCCCGGCCAGACAACCTCAATTAAAGTCTCTGTCTGTGGCAGGGCGCAAGGAGATGATGTTGCTCTGCGGATTCAAATGAAACTTAATGTAATGGAGAGTAGGGGGAGCAAGCGGCGCGATGCTTGGCCCCTGTGACTCCACGCCCCAGCACACCTCCCCATACACCCCCCCCCCGCCAAGCCTGAGACACTGGCTGTAATTGGCTACTTCCAAGCCCATAATATCCAGCAGGACATGTTATGTCGGAAGCAGGATGGTACATAGACTTTTTTTTCACCAGAAGTGGAGGTCCATTCTGGGAAGCGGGCTTTTGGGACACACACACATGCAAACAGAAACACACACACACACATACACACACACACACACACACACACATGCATACAGAAACACACACACACAAACACAAAAATAGACTTAGCTCAGCTGACTGAGTGACACTAGTGACCATGAAGTCTCTTCAGCATTTCTGGAATATTCTGGAACTTAAAATGCCCTCTGTAGGGCCGGAGTTAGCTGCCCCCAACAAATGACTGTGTGTGTGTGTGTGTGCGTGAGAGCTTTAATGCTCACTGTGGCAGACCCACTGAAGTGTCATAACTAGTGTGTGTGTGTGTGAGTGTGCCAGTACAGGAAAGAGAGATCTAGTGTAAGTGTGTATGTCTGTGTGTAATTCTGTGTGCGTGTGTGTGTGTGTGTGTGTGTGTGTCTGGCAGTTCCACCGAGACTCTTTCCAGCTTTCTCTGGAGCTGTCAGCGAGCTGCTTAATGCGCAGGACAATTTTATCTCGCCCTATCCGGTGCCTTACTCTGTCCTCGCCCCTCTCTCTCTCTACCTCCTCTCCTAAAGCTCTCTGCTCTACTTCGCCATAACAAGCTGATCCCTGTGGGGTGTGAGAAATAGACCGGGCCAGATCTGGACCAAATCAGAGCCAGAACCCAGCCTGACCCATTCAAATATAAGCCCCTTCTGTGTTGATACAGCACACACACATACACACACACACACACACACACACACCATTCCTGTCTGACCTGTATTTCACCACTGCTTCCTGGAAGGAATGACACACACGGATATGAATAGGTACGACTTAGTATGAATGGACAGATTCACTGAATCATGTGATCCGACCATGGTGTATTTTTAAGCGCTGCGGCGTTGTGGCGGCCCTTTTCGGCATCGAGAATGGCTTTGGAATAACATGGCTAACATCACCCTGGGGAATCCGAGCTGACACCGGCATGGCTGAAATTCCCTTGGCACTGACGGCGACAGTTCCTGCCGCTGGTGAGCTCAGCACTGCGCTGCAGTGCCAGAGAATTAGCCTCAGTAATTGCTAGCGCATTATTTCTGGTCTAGCTGGAGTAATACAGGTAAATATACAACTCAGTCACGCTGCTATGGTTTTACTCAACGTCAGCAATAGCATTAGCCACCAGGCTCCTCCCCAGGCTCCTCCCCTGCCCTGGCACACTACCTGTGATTGGACAGCCACGATGGTGATGGCATTTCAAGAATGGGAGTCATTCCAAGCTGAAGTATATGTGAGGAATGTAATTTAATACTCACTGGGACATCAGAGCTCCATAAATACATAAGAGCTTTTTAAGGGAGTGATGGTGTAACTGTTTAGCAAGACTCTGGCAAGTGTGTGGACTGTATGCATGTGTGTGTGTGTGTGTGTGTGTGTGTGTTGCTGGTGTGATGTGCCTATGTATTTGCTGATGTACAAAATGTCTCAGTCTGCCTCTGTCTGAAGTGTGTGTGTGTGGGTGTTTTGTGTGACTTACCTGACTACATCCTGGACATTCATTGCCGTTCTCACATGTCCTCCTTCGGGATTGGATGCCCCCTCCACATGGCACTGAACACCGTTCCCATGGCGACCAGGCTGACCAGTAGACATGAGGTGGGCAGGGCAAGTGTTCATTACAGTACCTGCCGGATATCACAAACAATGACATTAGATGATGTATGGGTGTGAGGGTGTGTGTGAGTGTGTGTGTTTGTGGGCCTGTCCTTCAACAGATACACTCCAGGCAAGTTTCAATGAACTAATTAGGTGTCAAGATTTTTATTTTCAAGTCTTTTATGATTGTGCTGTGCAGGCCAGGGCCAGTCTGAGAGTGAATAGATGAGCATGTGTGGTCTGGAGTGGACTATTGTTGACAAAAAGAAGTATGACTTATGTGCAATCCAGAGCTAATAAAGTGCCTTGGCCCCATGACAACGTCCTTGAACATTAGGGAATAAAAACAGTCCAGAACGAGGACAGGAAATGGAACTTACAAATAAAAATGGGCCAACAGGTGCTGTGAAGAGTTTTTACACTCTTCACAGCACCTTTCTACTAACAGTGACTCTCTCAACACTACTGTGAATTTCTTGTGTCAAAATTTGTGCAGCTCTGGGTGACTTGGAAGGCCAATAAAATCATTTAAAAGGAAAAACAGCATTTTGTGCGGGTTTCCAAATTTGCAAGAAAAGTACAAATAGAGTATATTTGGACTCATCTATTTTGAGGGCCATTTCCCTTGCAGTGTAGAAGGGGCTGACTGAACCACACAGTCAAGTCAGCATAAAGCAGTTAATACATCTATATAAGTCAGTTCAGGGTCAGCTCAGGCCCATATCCGAGTCAGACCAGTGGCAATCATGTCAGCTTTCGTGTGTGTGTGTGTGTGTGCGCATGTGTGTGAGGCCCGAAGGTCAGCTGTGGCGGGAGAGGAGTGGAACTGCTGTCAGGTGTGGATTAGCCTGGCCTCTCACTGAGGTCTGCTTAGTGACTCAGCTCCGTTCAGCTCAGCCTGACAGGCTGCAGTCAGGCCCGCAGAACTGCTGACCCACCTGCTGTGGTGCACACACACACACATGCATGCATGTCTCTCTCTTACTCTCTCTCTCTCTCTCTCTCTCTCTCTCACACACACACACACACACACAAAAAGTGATCCCTGATTGAGCTGATTTAGTGGCTCTGACTGTCGGTCAGTCAGCTGGTGCTCTCTCTGCTCACCTCCACCCCCTCCACTCTTCACCTGCTGGGCCTATACTGAGATCAGTGCACTGATTGGGATCATCAGCAGGGGCGCAGGGCACGCTGCATTGTGTGTGTATGTGTGTGTGTGTGTGTGTGTGTGTGTGTGGTTGAGATCGAGAGAGAGCAGGGTGGTTCAGTTGAGTTTTCAGACGGGTGTGTGTGCATGACCCTGTATGTGTGTGTGTGAGGGGTCGGAAGATAGTGTGAGTGTGTGTGTGTGGTGTGTTTGAAAGGGAAAGACAGACAGAGAGAGAGAGAGAGAGAGAGAGAGAGACAGATAGTGTAAGTGTGTGTGTGTGTGTGTGTGTGTGGGTGTGTGTGTGGTTAGTGTGGGAGGCTGGCTGGGCATTGGCAGTCCGCTTTTGCAGCTTTCCTCCGGCTTACACTGAAAAATTCTGTGGTTTCTTCAAGAGAGGCCAGGAAGTCACGCTATAAATGGAACAAGGACTGCTTTTCTGAAAAGGTTTATCATATTCCACAAACTATACAGTCCTGACATGCTGTCCAAATACAGGCCCCTCACACTGGCTGGCAGCTGCTGATCCCACAAGGCTAACTACTCAGGAACAAGGAAGTTAACGTCGACAAAAATGAAAAGTCGGTGCTGGATTTGCTTCTCCCCTTGATACAACCAGCCGTGATTTATTCATACAATAGAATATGTATGTATTCTTTTCTCATCAGCTAACGCTTCTGATGTATCTGTTCCTTTATCATTTTATTTCTTTCGACTCTTTTTTTTTTACTTTCGCTTAGTCATTGCTGCAATGATTTATCTGTCTGTGTTAATTTTCTGTGTTCAATTACCACACACTACCTTACTCATGTCTTACCTTTTTCTGTGTTCATTAATAATGCAACTTACATGAACAACCTCTCATTTTTCTAGGTTCTTTTTCAGTTTGGAAAGCTTGTCGAACAACCGGAGTGAATAAAAAACGTACTTTAAGTATCAATACTTAGGAAATGTATTTCTATTCTGTTTTGTGGCTAAGTGCTCCAAGGGCGTAACATGCAGGGCCATGTCCTTGTTCATAGCCCTGTTTAGCACTTAGATAGATAATATAGATAATACTGCTGTGCCATTTAGCACACTGATGCTATGAAAAAGCCTTCAAACTACATAGGTGCCTTCTGCCTTCCGATGAGAGCGCACACACATCAACATGATCTCAATACGACTCTCCTCCAGAGACTTAACACCGAGTGGGCAGATCCATGCCTACTAATTGGGTCATTTAAAAAAGAATCCTCATATAACATATAAAAACACAAAAAACAAATAGTGTTTATGGCTGGAGAGAGAGAGAGAGAGAGAGAGAGAGAGAGAGAGAGAGAGAGAGAG
>JAGFZM010000008.1:739472-754472 GCA_017657215.1 Limnothrissa miodon | reverse complement strand
ATGCATATGCATACATGTATGTGTGTGTGTGTGAGAGAGAGTGTCTGTGTGTGTGTGTGTGTGTGTGTGTGTGCATGTGTATGTATACATGTTCATGTGACTGTATACATGGGTATATGTTTCAAGTCAACAACTCTTGTGTATAAACTAGCATTGTAAATATCTTGCCCCCCCCCCCCTTCTCTCCTCCTCTCTTGCTTGATCTCCTCCATAATCTCCTCCTCTTTCTCTCTCACACCCCCACCCTCCTGCTCGCCACTCTCTCGCTCTCTCTTCTTGGCTTCCTTAGATTGTTGCAGCTCTTGACCTCTGCTGTCACTGCCTCCTGCCTCTCTCCTCCCGTGTTCCTGTGCTAATAAAGTTAAACTCAGACACGCCGCTCCCTCCATACTCAGCGGCTCCCTTTGGGATGCTAATGGTCCAGGTTAATGGCTCGGCTCCAGGGTGTAGCTTACAGCGCCGGCGGCAGCTACGAGCCGTGCGCACAGGGAAGCGGGACAGGCGGGGTAACGCTGCTGCCGCGGACGGACGGAAGGTGGAGAGAGAGAGAGAGAGAGAGAGAGAGAGAGAGAGAGAGACATACACAAACAGGAGTTTAAATGATGGCCCTGATGAGGACAACCAGACACAGTGGAGGGAAAGTCACAGAGCAGAGCAGCTCTTGCCACTGACCCAAGGGTGCTGAAACTCTAACAAGATTGTGGAAAATGTTCACCTTACAGATTTCTCACTCAGATAACTCAGACCTTGAGAAGATCATTTTACTTAATACATGCATGATGTTCTTATCTAAAGTCAACTACAGAATAGTCCAGATACACTCTACTGCCTGAGCTATGACAAGGTTGAACCGCACCATTTTTACCTTTTTTTATACAATCAAATCATGTAATTCATACAGTCATATAAATCCAATTATACTATTTTCTAGAATCATACAATAAAAAATTATTACTATTACCACTATTGTTTTATACTTTTTTTTACTATTGTTTTGTACATTTATCAGTGTAAAAGACACTGATTGTGTAACTGAGAGAGAAATCTGACTTTATCAGCGTGTGTCCTGTCTGGATGCTGAGCGAAGACTTCAGGTGTCGTCACTTTCACCTTTCGCTTTCACAGTCGAGCTACAGACCTGTCAGAAGAACATGGACGGGGTTGTCTAAGGTCAGTTATATCTCTCTGTTTAACTGCAACTAATGAGCTGCTCTCGTCTAGTTTGGTCTGGGGAATTCATACAGATTGAAATATTTATTGGCACCTTCATTAGCTTGTCCTCTGGTCCCCGAGCCTTGCCGCTGTGGACATTCACTAAAAAGCTGATGAATACTCCGTCAGTTAGAACTGCACACTCACACTTGGGCTAATTAAATGAGGCATGGCTAGTTTATGGGACTTGATGGGTTTGTGTGACTGGGAGTAAAATATAATTCAGTAACTAAGGAATGACCCCATCTCTCACACTCTCTCTCATTCTCTCTCTCTATCTATCTACCTGTGTGTGTGTGTGTGTATGTGTAAGTAAGTGTGTATGCCTGACTGTGTGTGTGGATCAATTCATGTGTGACAGTGAGAGCCTTTTTTTATATCAGTAGGGCTGAGTGGTTGTATATACATGTTTGAAATTGTTTGTTCTCATGCTATGTGTGTATATCTTTGTGTTTGTGTGTGTGTGTGTGTGTGTGTGTGTGTGTGTGTGCACGTGTTTCTCCGTGAATGACCTGAGACACTCACTCTCTGCTCTTGTGGAAGTTGCAGCGCATGAGCGGGATCTTGATGACCTGGTCCCTGACCCCGACGAAGAGCTCGCTGTGGCTGTGTAGAATGAGCAGGCTGCGGATGGGCTGCCTCCGGCGCTCCGTGAACAGCTCGATCTCGTCCAGCAGACAGCTGCCCATCGACTGGTTCACCGGGGACAGCACCTTCTTGATCGTGCCATAATCTAGACGAGGCAAAAAGGTACAGTTTTATGAGTATGTCCCACTGCACGTCAGCACAGGAGGACTGCAGAGAGAACGTGAGCAGGAAATGTGAGAAATGGACAGAAAGAAAAAGGTGGAGCAGGAAATGGAAAAAAGGGGGGGGGGGGGGAAAGAAGTCAGAAGGAAATGGAAAAGCTATGGAGTGGAGATGAAAGGACAGGTGGACAGAGAGGTGGAGAGAACAGAAACGGGAGAATAGAGGAGTCCATGAGAAGCGAGAGGCATGTCGATGGCTAGGAGGGGACTGTGAGATGAATACAGAGGCCAGGAGTAACAGATGAGGAGAGAGCACGGATGATTAGGAAAGGAGGCAGGAGGGTATGATCACAACAGTGCAATAGGGGGCTTTGAATCGCATTGAATGGTTGTCAGAGAAGCACACTTTCATCACGAATGCCCTGTCATCTTCCACATACCCATGCGAAGGGACAGCCCTTGTCCAGCCCAGTAAAAAGCAGTGATTTCCCATGTTTTCACTATTTAATATTCAATGGAGGGATTGGGACTCTGTTATGCTGCTTTGCACCTATAGGCTTTTTTTCTCACAAAACTGGGTTTCATTTTCCTGCATTTGAAGGACTGATAGACTAGGCAGTGAAGGACATTGGGGCCAATGCAATCTGAAATCCTATAAAAACAGCTTTCTTTTTCACTGATAAACTATAGAATAACAAAATAGAATTTTGTACATGTGTATTAATTACTATTTAAAAAGTATCATGATTTCATATGATATAAATTAATGATTTTTCTTTTAGTTATTCTGTGTGAAATAATTTATTAATGTCAGTTCATTCAAAGAGAAAATAATTTCCTTCTTTTATGATAGAATTTGATACTCAAAGCATGATTTATCTTTCTCTCTTTCTTCCTCCTTTCTCAGCAGGACTCTGAGTGAGCTGTACTGAGCAAAGATTTTTGACATACTGCTAAGGCTACCCCAATGCCCTGGTTTAAGCCTTTGATCGCCGCTCAACATTTCATCACTAATTGTCTCTGGCCAAAACTGAAATAACCCACTTTAATAGACTTACCAACAGTACAAAGTCTCTAGTACAGGAATGGGAAACATCTCCATTTAAATCCACTGACAAATGTTTTTAATATGAGGCCCCGGTCGTGCAGTCAAACGGATTGAACACACAATGTGAGGAGTGTTAATGTAGCGTGACTGGGGAGCTAGTTTTGAGCTGGTGATCCAAAACAGGTGCTGGACTGGACTGCCCAAAATAACAGCAATTTGAGAAACGCGCATCATTACCGAAGCTCCAGCGATTAAAGCTCTATTGTCATCTCTGTCACGGCCATGGATGCACTACATACAGCATGCCTGTCATTGCTGACCGCATTCCCATTGACCAGTGCCTGGTGCCTTCATGGTGTTTACCAGTGGGGCTGACGGCAGACCACTGCTCCCAGTGCGCCTACAGGCCTTCTCACAGGGCATATGGGCAGCACATGGCTGCTGCAGGAAGAGCAGCTCGCTGACGAGTTGCAAAAGATGGCTTTGATGTTTCCCCCGACCAGCGTTCTGCATTTCTTACAGCCCTCATTCTCCCATGCCTCCGGGCCCAACTGTTGCCTGCTTCAAACGCCACAGATGCAAATGGACCACCCGCTATTGGGGTCGGGACAGCCTCCTGTGTTACCAGAACGTATGTTTGTGCGCTCGCCACATCCGCACCAACAAACATGCATGAGGGGGGTAGGTTGTGAGCACCCCCGGCATGTGACCTATTACACTAATGAACTCGGGGTAATTAACAAGCTCTGGGCCACGCTGAATAATTGAAAATGCATAAATTAGCAGCCCCCTGCAGTTAGCGAGAGCAGCCCCTTTACTTCAGGAGGCTAATTGCTACAGTTTCAATATGGGACGCCTATTGGCATCCAGAGACCCAACCTTGAGCAATGGGGACAAACACATTTCCTCAGATTTTTATGCACAGCTACTGTACAACACTGTCAACATGTTAAAGTGGTAGTTGACGATGAAGCAAGGGCTGTAGACCTAATGAAACTTAACTTCTAAGGGGGAAAGTCAAACTGTTACAGATTAGAAACCAAGTGGGCTGAGACAGACGGTGAGGGCACAGACTAAGAGACAGAGAGGGCAAATCTCCAGGGTAATATCGCATTAGAAATCTCTATCCTGAGACTGACATACCCATCTATGTTAATGTCTATGTTATAGCCTAACATGTCATGGCAGGTTGCAATTTACATCTAAAAAGATTTACACTTGCTGTCATGGCTGTCAGTGTCAAATGATACAATTTCAGCAAAATGCTTTAACCTTGATCTTAAACTTTAATGTAGTATATGAATATCATTTCAGATTTAACAGCTTCTAAGCTTGTGGATGCGAATAGATCTTAGTCTTAGTACAAAGCCATGTCTCATGCCCAGGTAGGTAGGTAGATAGATAGATAGATAGATAGATAGATAGACAGATAGATAGATAGATACAGAGGTAGGTGCTGCTGTGGTCGTACTGTACCTGTGGCCAGGTAGATGATGTGGAAGAGCATGTCTTTCCCCTGCACAACGTCCACGGCCACATGGGAGAAACGCACATTGTCCTCCATGAAGTATGGCACGGGCAGTGTAGGCTGAACCACCTCGTGCATCAGGATGAACTTCTGGGCATCCTGAAGGTTGCGCTTCGTCAGGTTCACATACGAGCCATAATCTATGGTGTCACACTGAGACAGAGAGGGAGGGAGAGAGAGGGAGGGGGTGAGAGAGAGAGAGAGAGAGAGAGAGAGAGAGAGAGAGAGAGAGAGAGAGACAGACAGAGAGAGAGGGGGGAAGGGAGAGAGGGAGAGGAAGGAAAAGAAAGTAAGACTGTTTGTTCTTTTGTCAGCGTTTCTTTTCCATTAATTCTACACCCTTAGATGATGATCTAAGTTCAATTACATGTACACTTTACGTAGCGCTCAGCTTTGGCAACAATCACTTGATTCATTCTGTTTGTGCCAATAACTTGATTTGAGGCAGAGGTTTGCAGAAAGTCAAAAAGGTATAAAAGGAGAAAAAAAGAACTAGAAAGTAAATAGAAAGATAAGATGGAAGATAAGAGGAAAAATAGAGAGATAAGATGGAGGAGAGAAAAAAAGAGATAAAGGCTGTGAGATAATGGTTCAGAGAGAAACAGAGCATGAAGGATAGAGAAGAAAAAGAAAAGGAAAAAAAAACAGATGTGGACAGAGAAAGAGAAAGTGAACAGAGAAAGGATGCAACCAGAGCCAAGAGCCAATGATTTAGACAACCATCCCAGTACTCAAATAAGGATGTGTTACATTTTCTCTTTATTTACGTGTCATTTGGGGTGTAGAAATATGCTCTGTGGAATTTGAAAATGAGTGATCCCATGTTCAGTGTGCAGTGTGCCACCTATGCCTTGCAGTAAAACCACATTAAAGAAATGGCGTATGTATCAGCGGTCTAATTTAGATAATCCACTGCACACTCGACTTGTGTGTGTGCTTCTGCCTAAGTAACCTGCTAATGAGCGACCAGGCAACGCTCCTGTGCCGACTCAGAGTTAACCACCCACTGGCGGATGTCAGGAGTTTTAAAGCATGTGTGTGTGGCGAGGTGCCCCAGCACAGCACAGCTGTGAGATCTCTCGTCCCCCTCACTGCTTCCTTGTGCGAATCAATCGCCTCGGCCTTCCCTGAGCGACCGCACCAAATTACCGTGCATTTCTCTTCCATTGCCCAGCGGATCAGGAGCTCTGTGCTCTCTGCTTGAAAGGGGGGCAAGATAAGGGAGAAAAAGATAAAAAAAGAAGAGACGATAAAATGAAAGAAAAAAGAGAAGAAGGAAGAAAAGAAGGAGAGGAAGAAAAAAACAAGTTAGCGAACGAGTGAAGAAGGCTAGGCTCATTCTCTAGCTGTCCGTGTTAAAAGCTGAACTCATGGGTCCCTTGAGGGGGATGGGGGGTGTAGCAGTCTGCCGCTGCGGGAGGTGGGAGAATTAACAGCCTGCCACTGACACCCCAGGGGCCAGAGGGGCTTGCACTGGGCTGATTTATGCCCCGGCCCTCCCGGTACGGAGCCAAGGTGAGCTAAACCAACCGCCGAGGCTGCCAATCCTTGGGTGTTGTGGCAACAGGGAAGGCAAGAGGAGTGGGGCGGTGGGTGTAAAAGATAGTGACGGGTCTTGAATCATGTTTCTCTGTCACAGTCTGTCAGAAGGGGTGGGGATGTATGGCAGGCCTCTGTTTAGAATTACACCCCTGTGTTATTCCCAGAGAGAGTCTCCAAAGGCACTCTTGCTCATGCCACACCTCAGAGACCAGTTGATCTGATTGTCTGTCCCAGTCCCAGTCCCATTGGGGCTGGGTTGGGGGGGGGGGGGGGGTTGTGTGCAGCATGGGAGATGAAAGCCTGGACAGAAGGTACTGCGTGAGAGGGGAAAAGCATAAGAAGGAATTGAAAAGAGAATAAAAGAGAAAGAAAGGAACTGAGAGAAAAAGATTCAAAGATAAATTGCAGAGAGAGAGAGAGAGAGAGAGAGAGAGAGAATGAATGTGACTGCTATCACTTTAGATTTAATTCACATTAGCATATTTGCTCCGTAATCATTTTAGTGAGAACAGAGTCAGCTGTGTAGCTGACCAGCTTTCACAATTCTACACACAACGTGCCAACTCTAAACAAGCAGTGATGGCAAAATACTAAATAAAGCTAAAAGTTTGCACACTTGTCTCTCAGGGTTTGCAGACTTAAATGAATAATTTTGACAGTTGACAGTTGCACCTTGTTGCAAAACAGCTCTACTGACCTTTAGTGACCTAGCATTACTACTGTAATTATGGATGTGCACATTTAAGATAAATGTTGTATGTGTTCATTCACATTGCCGACAAAAAGAAAAAAGAATCAAAGGAGATAATTGTTCTTGATCTGCAGCATAATTTCTGCTTTTGCTTTATTTTAATTCTCCAATTTTCCAATTGTTTCATAAGGCAGAGAATCCATTATATGAATCTGGGAGAGAATCCATTATACGTCAGTGCACTAAGGTAGACTGTACATCTGTCAACCATTTGGCTTGCTTTGTAATATGTAAGGCTAGCTTTGTAATATGGAAAATGCTTAATACAGTCTATGTAACACATCATATTTTCAAAAACTAAAAGAAAACTTAACAAAAAGACTGAAAAAGACTGTTTACAGTTTTCATCCATCTTGCAGGACCTCTCGTGTCCATTTGCTAGGCAGATCGTAAAAATCTCAACGTATTCACTTCAAAATATAAAATAAAAATAAAAATGAACAGGCATTTCAAACAGACTCGTGGCAGTGAAGGGCATGCAAGCATAATTCGGAAAATCCCCAGACAGCCCCAAGCTGGGAATGAAATCACGCTGAAGGCAGGCTGGATTAACCTTCTTACTATCACTTAAGACAGCAACTGCCAAGCGTTAGCACTTTCTCATGTAGGCCAGAACATTCCTCGTTGTCGTCACTTAAAGTCTGCTGTAAGGTCAGGTTGCAGGAGTTTCAAACCACCTCTGCGAAAGAATGAGGAGATGGCTGCTCATGTGCTGCCTTTGGAAAAAAATATCTGACGGATCTGAATTTCAGAGGTTCATTAAAATCCAATGCTTTTCATGACCCATCATAACAGTTATTGGAGATGTTAACATAACGGCCATGTCACCTCCATCATCTGTTATGTCATTTTACAGTGTAAGCTGCTCATTTATAAATTTGCAATGGATCAAGTAGGAGGATTTGCATTGAGGGTTAACATGGGTGAAAGATGTAGGAAATGGGTTGCACTGTAGTCACATGTGTGTGTGTGTATACGTGTGCGTGTCAGTGTTCGCATGTAAAAATAAATATATGTATAATGTGTTCTCATTGAGAGGACTGGATGGCTTTCAAAGAAAATAAAATGTACCTTTTATGTCGCCATTTTGAAAAAAGGGGTAAAAAACAACTGTTGTAAGAATGGCAGTGTAGTGACACTTTGGCTTAACTGGGCATGAAAGCCAACTGCTTGGAAGGTGATTCTGGCTTCTGGCCCAGCCAGGTTACACAGCCAGGTTTTCGTACCTCTATCTGTGCTCTTCTGGATACTGAAATGTGACTATACGAAACAGACTGATAGGGCTGAAAGCCGTCGCAAGAGGCAAGAAGATTCTCGTCCATATATTCATAACCATGTCCATCTCTTGTCAAATAAATTATTCATGAACTTGAAATACTGCGCCCCATTTAAGAACATTAGTTCCATCATGAAAAGAAAGGCTATCGTAGGCTCGTAGGCTTAAGAGCATGCTTAACCTGCAACTATGAATAAAGAAAGAGGAGGTCACACACTCACACATACACACAGACACAAATACACACATATAGTGAGGTAGGCTACTGTAGCTCACATTCAAATTTTATAGCCTACTTAGGCCAAATATTCTTGGTCGATAATAGTAAGAAGCAAAGCGTATGCTGCGTAATATGGCCAATATTAGCCAAGTGTACAGTTTGTAGTAAATGCATGGAGGTAGGACCTATTTGAAGTGGCACAAATATTACAGTACGTAGAACATTTGTGATAGCAGATAAGAAATGATAATGTCAAACCTGGGCTGAAACCTTTTTCATAAGGTCAAAGGGAGGAGTGTGTGTGTGTGAGTAAACACAATAAACCACGTTTGAATATACCGCTCTGGTTTGAGTATTAGAGCCCCTGTGTTGAATTCAGGAGGCAGAAAGCTAGCCAATCAAGGTTGTTGACGATTTGAGACAAAAATAAAAATAAAATTCGGCAGCATCTCATAGAGCACCTCTGAGGTACTTGGTGCTAGAACAGCAGTGAGTGTTAGAGAGTGGTGGGGGAGGGGGCTGTCTACCTGGAAGTCTGGGTTGGGGTTTGGATAAGGCAGCCATGCTGAGCGGGAATTCTCCTGGTACTTAAAGGGTCCGCTGAAGACCTGGGTGATGGCGGTCAGATTGAAGGCACACACTGCTGATGCAGCGATGCTGTTCCTGGAGACGCACAAACACACACAGAGTCAGCACATGCTGAAGGGTGTGCAGCAAGATGTGCATATGCATACACACACACACACACACACACACACTCTCTCTCTCTCTCTCACTGTCTGTGTCTCAAAGACATATGTGCATTCACTGCCAAAGCAACACTAGCTCAAATAACAATCAATCTTACTTAGTCACACATGCCCACACAAACACACACACACACACACACACACACACACACACACACATACATGTGTATAAACCAGAATATGCTTAGCCCATTAACCCAGAGCAGAAGACTGGTACAGGTCAAGTCCTGATCTGGCACAAATGCAAAAATGAAAATGTGAATCAGGTCCTGGCTCAATCACACATTGGTGGTGGATACACACACACACACACTAGAAATCTCTCTCCCCTTTCTCGCTCTTTTTCAGTCACACATACATGTGACACACACACATACACGCACCAATTTAAAACCCTAAAGAAGAGATGGTTGTGGAACAGACTACATGTGACCTTTCACTACACTGAACTACACTACACACACACACACACACACACACTCACACACTTACACATTGGTGGTGAAGATCCCGTAAAGCAGCTCGAGCTCTGGTAGGAAGAAGGTGCCCTGTAGCTCGTTGTAACTGAAGGGGATCTCTCCTGGGCGCGAGCAGTTGAGCCGCGCCTTCATGAAGGTGGTCCACGTGTCCTCCAGCAGGAACCGGCCGCCGATGTCGTTCTTGCAAACGCGTGCCACGCGTGAGAACACCGTGCGGCCGCAGTCGTGCTCCACCGCATTCTCACGGAAGAAGAAGTAGGTGAAGTTTCCGATGTCATACGATGACACAAAGTTGGGTTCTGGAATAACAAAAAAACTGAGTCATTCATTTAACAGGTCTAGCTGATATAAGTCATCCCAGTGATCTACCTGAGGGAGATGATTCTCTACAGGACAGTATAACACCACCAAATATGCCAGTATGTCTAAAGCTATGTTTCTTTAAGTCCACTTTCGAAAGGGATTGTTTTAAAGGGAATGGAAGGGCTAAACACACACACAAAAAAAACATTATGTGTGCACAGGATCTGATACTTTGGTTGTAGATCCCTTCCGTACCCAGTTCTGGGCCAGTTCTGTGTAGGACGTATTTCTGTGGCGTCTGCCACCTCGAGGCGCTATGCCACTATGACTAATTGGTGCTTTTGTATGGAGATGCAAAGGTGGGCGCAAAAAAAGGCTGATAAGTGATTTGTAACTCAGCTAATGGTGGATTCATTCGCACCTGCCGTCTCAAACAGCCAAGCTCATCGCTCATCCTCACCTTGTAAAGGTTAGCGAAGGGAAATGAGCGTATCAGGCAAACTCCTCTGGTCATCACCCCGTCGGAGAGGGATTATTGCGCATGATGCTCCATCGACAAAGTGTTCATTTTTATGTATGACACTATTGGATTTAAACAAAGGCCTTTGTCCTTCCTGACAGAGATTTAATCCTGTGGTAAACGAAGAACTTTCCCCACACATTACTCTCCTGCACCTTGCTCAGCATCAATATGAAAAGCGGTGAGAAGGGGGGGAGAGAAAGAAATCAATACGCCATAAAATTTGTTATTAAATCTTTTGTGAGTGGCCGAGGTGCATGCTGTGTGAGTGCATGGTGACTATTTATTTTTTCAATTTTCTTTTAATGTGAATCAGATAAAATCCCCTCAACAACACAATGGTTTGTGACCTCCATCTTTTCACATTCAAACCAAATTTTGAGATGTTTTTTGGGAGAGCTGCCACAGTTTCAAGCTACTTCAAATAAGAACATGAATAAAAAAGAAAAAAAAATAATAAAAAGCAAAATAACACACACACACACAAATCAATAAATGAATACAATAAAGTGCTTTGGATTGTCTCTGTATAAGAGCAGTGGACTCTGTCACTGGTTTAGCCCAGACCTGGCTCAGAGCCGGCGTTGAAAATACATTACTAATGAAATCCACACAAAACAAGACCACATAACCATCTGTCAGCTCCCAAGGTAGACATAAACATTTCAGTCACCATGTGTTCTGATTGCACACAACAGTGCTTTAGTTTTACTTTACTACCAGTATATTTTGTCTATAACCTTCCAATGTCACAGTACAGCCAATCTGAAATGCTGTTGCATGTGTTCTTTATTACTTGTGGGCTAAAAGAATAGATCCCTAAAAGTATCTGCAATTGGTCCATATGTCAAAAAGCAAAGAATGTGCAATGGTGGGAATTATTGATGTGGATCATTTGCATAGTTAAAGAGTCCATAGAACACATTTTTTGACCATCATAAAATGTTCTTTGAGCCTCAAAAATTACGTATGCAAATTTGTGCGGCTGAAAAAGACCCAGGAGCATTTCTAGGCTGTCTATTCCATGCTCAGAAATGTATGTTCACCCCCCTGGCGCTGATTGGCTAGTTCATTGTGAGGCCTATTGGCTGGTTTTTCGCTGAAGCAGATTGGCTCCCTAGTTTCACTGTTCTAAGCTGTAAATCTGTGAACTATCTGAGTAAACAGTAAATCGGTTAACTATATTAGCTAAATAAACACGCAATGGATTTGTCAGGAATTCAACCATACAACAGCCAGATCCACAGCGTTTGGAAATGAATGTGTCAGACTGGTAAGTTACGTACTATGTGATTAAAACTAGGGTTGCTTCACATATAGAGACACGACATTGGGAAGTTAAACAAAGTTGGCATTTTACATGAAGGACATGAAGGAGTTAATGTATTTCTACATTATGATATTATAGGATTGTCAGCCTTTATGACAACGTTATGCAGAACCATTTACCATTTCAAATTATGTAGGCATAGGCTACGTTTTAGTTTCAGCACTAATGTCTGAGGTTATGATATGCTATGATAGATGGTGATATGCATCTTTACCAGGAAATTGTAAATGTATAGTAAATATTCAAAGTTCACCTAAAACCCTGGTGTTAAAACTTGGTAATGGAAATGCAACACTGGGACTAAGCACATATGTTTAAGACCGGGGTGAAGCCTGGGGGCGGCCCGGGGCCGTAGTGGAGATGCGACATTAGCATCTGTTGTTATGGTTAGCTTGCTAGCATACCAACACTTTAGTGACTGAGTGTGCAGCAACTTTTTTTTGGCTTCGCAATAACCTGGATATCCAAGTAGCATCAAGTAGGCAAACTGTTAAGGCCATAGAAATACCAGAATATACAAGTCTAGAATTCTATGGTTATGTAGACTAAAAAACACTGAATTCTAGCGTGGTCACCTACCGGCAGAATCAGTTGTGCTTGCAAAGGTACGTTAGTCCTGGAACGTTACACGTGCATGCTGACATTTTTATCGTATGTTCTCCAGTTAAACAGAAATTCAAAATGCACTTATTTCAAACAGAAATTCAACATGCACTTATTTTTCTTAGAGACGTTAGCCGTTCTCAATGTTAGCTAGCTATTACATAGACTACAGTTCGTTTATAGCCTACCGCCGAAGCAACAGGGGGCTGGACAAGAGACTGTTCCAAACAATTTTTGATTGGACCAAAGATTCTAGAGCAGAGCTCTTTGGATTGGACAATGTAATGGAGGAGGTGTAGCTTTGCGCTGTCTACGTAGACAGAGCACTAGTTTCAGTCCGGCAAATTCTAGCCTGAAATTTGCATATAGAAGGTTTCCAACGGACCATACTAAAACTCCCAACACCATCTTCCGCCTCCGTTGGATACCTTAAGCTACCTAAATTCAACAATAACAAGTTAAATGTGGTTTTGCATTCTATGGGCTCTTTAAGACTTTCATTTGGCTGCTTAGTCACTCATGCAAAGCATGAAGTCTACAAATTGCATTTTCACATTTTTTTTCTCTCTTTCGTGTGTACACTTACCAATATATTGCAATACAGTATATTCAGACTTTGATTCCACAACTCAGACTCCACAACTCTGCTCTATGAATTCCAAGCTGATACTTTGTTGCCGGATTGGTAACATAAACAAGAATGGACCTCAGAGATGCATATGGCTTTACATTTCTTCATTTTTTTTGTCTAGCCAATCAATTTGACACCCTTGACAGCATCTTGTTAAAAATGTCCATATTCTCATTCTGTAGTTGACGCATCGCTGCACTGCATGCTTCAATTCAACCTCCCGCCTCAGAACATTCTTTCCTCAGTATCTAATTAGAAAGCGTCTGTTTGTCGCATCACTGGCAGACCCAGCTAGAGAAGACCGGGCCCACCGAACTGAGACAACCTCACGTCCCCTTGAAGTCATTAATACATTAATACAATAGTACGGACTATGGAAAATGCAAATACATACGAGAACACCATTCCCATTATCCTCTTGAAGAGCATAAGCTGTTTCTCATTCTTTATTAATTACATTAGCCTGACTCCTATCTGAGTCTTCTTCGGCGGTGCCTAACCAAGCGTACCGTTTAGCCATTTGGAGTTGTACTGGGCTGTACGGAGCGGGGGCAGTCCTCCAAGGCTGCGGTAGATGGCAGGGTCCCTTCCGGAAAAGTCCATTGCGGTGGCGGCGTACAGCTCGCCGCTGGAGGTGATAAGGGCAGTGGAGTTGTGCAGAGGGTTGTAAGGACAGCGGGCCATTCCACTGATCTGGTCATGGATCTCCGTCAGGTTGGTGAGCTGAGGGAGGGTGATAGAATAAAGTTAGGGAATGGAGGACAGTGAGTGAAAGAGACAGTAAGAAGTAGAAGAGCAAAAAAGAGGAGAGACAAAAAGGAGAGGAATAGAAGTCTAATGAGGGATTGACAGACAGATAACCCTTGACAGAGAGATGGAGTTCTGCTAGAGAAAAGGTTGTGACAGAGTTGTGTTTGAAATAAGAGACATAGAGTTGTGATAGAGTTGGTTGGTGGTTCTGTGATTGAATTGGGATAGAGTTAGTGTTTCCAAGAAGAGGAAATAGCTTCTCATTAAATAAGACACCTATTGCAGCTTCTCTGACATCTCCACCATATTGGCTAAATCTTGGGAAGAGAACACTTCTGTAGAGTCAGTAGAGTCCTTCCTTTCTGCCGAAGCCAAGGATAAAAACAGCCACACTTAATCTAGTCCTCTCTCTGAAATATGTAGATTTGGCAGACTCTGGTATTTTTCAGATCTCATTACTTACCTGACTTGGCAGGTATATACTATAATGTTAAATGCTAATCATCCCCCTCTGCACATACACATAGAGGCAGACAAGCACACAAGCACACACACACAGGCACACACGCACACACACACAAATCAAATGGGCCCAAGGCCACATATGCTTAAGCTCTGCATCATCAACAACTGTGACATTTCTGCTTTTTGAATGCCAGCCTACACAAAGCCGAGAGGTAATTGACATTTGTCCAAATCAGACCAGAGTTTTACGCTTGTGAGACGACTCTCTGTAGTGACTCTTTCTCTCTCTCTCTCTCTCTGTTCTCACAACTTACATTCACTGTCATTCATAAAAGTAGCTTGAGCTCATCATTGCGTCATTAACTGGAACTTTGAGGTTGGCAAACCTTCTGGTCACATGATATTGTATTCATAAATGGGTTAAAGTTCAAGTTGGTCAGTCTGCCACCCATCTGAAAAGTTCACTCATGACCTGATGAGCATTTGGATCCAGCCAACACTTAAGCGCCAGCTGTGAGGTGACGAATGTCAGCTCTGCTTGCCTGGTGGAACCATTATCAAACCATGCGAACGCAGAGATGTTCTCCTTGGCGTTCACGAGGGGGATGGATTTAAAAGAAGCAGCCAGCCTCAGCCTTTGAGGAGCATGCCAAATCCTATTCCCCATGTTTAAAAATATTTGACAACATGACCTACTCTTGGCAGGCAGACAGTGCACTTGTTCGCAATAAAATGTTGTATAAACTGAGAGAAGTCAGAATAATTTAAGACTTTCACTTTGCCTGCCTTGCCTGCCTCACACACACACACACACACACACACACACACACACACACACACACAC
>JAGFZM010000008.1:729085-732700 GCA_017657215.1 Limnothrissa miodon | reverse complement strand
AGAGAGAGAGAGAGAGAGAGAGAGAGAGAGAGAGAGAGAGAGAGACAGAGAGAGAGAATCACACCAGCATGTATAAACCAACAGCTGGTGTGCACAGTACCCAGCAGGACGGAAACTTGGGCTGCCACTGTCCAAGATGCTGTGAAAATCTATGGTACACTTCTAGGAAAGCACAGAACCTCCATTAATGATTGGGGAAGACACAGCAATAATCTGGCTCTAATTAAACTCCCCATGAGCTAATGGGTGCAGCCATACCAGATAGCAGGCGAGTGGGGATGGAGTGGGAATGGCAACATGATTTATTCAAGAGTTTGAAGGAGCGGAGGATCATCACTGTACACCCCAGCAATTGGCTGGGGGCACACTACAGGGAGAAAGGTCTGGTATAGGTCTGGCCTTGGCTCTGTTTCTGTGAGACTTCATTACATTTTCTATGTGCCCTTCCCAAAGGTAGAGAGGAAGTCTATAAAACCAATGTTCCTGTAAGTAGTAGTTTAGGCACAATTAGCAAAAATCATTAGGTTGACAAATGAGGTAGTCATCTGCCTTTACAAATTATGGGAGGTATGGCTATTATGGTATAAACAATGGAATCTTATGGAGGCCATATTCATCAGTTTATCACAGCTGTTATTAGCACTATTAAAAACAGCGAGCGCAGATAATCGATGGCTCCGTTGTGTGGGCTTGTTCATAGAGCTATTAACGGGTTTCAAAAACATGAGCAGGAGAAAGAAAACATGCATATCTCAAATCTCTCCCACGCCCCATTATCAGCGCCAGAAAGAGAGAAAAAAAATGTTCCTCAAGCTGTGTTAATAATAAAGAATTGTTTGGGGCCCGCCATCCTGGCAACATGGGCAGAAAACAGGGACCGCACTGAGACATGCACGGCAATGTTGAAAGCTATTAACATCAACATTTGGACTCTGAGAGCAGAATATGTGAATAATAATTGTCCCCCCCTCGCTGGAGAGTGCTGCCAATCTTTGTGAAATGTCAGTTTGTGTCTCTGCACACACAGCATTTGAATGTGCAGGAATTCAGAGCCCACCTCCCCAGCCCACATCTCCCCTTCCTACGCCAGGCTGCTCTGCTGTCCCCTCTGAAACTGTGTCTGTGGCCGTGTCTTTTCCGGAGCGTTCCTGTTTGTGCTCCTGGGCCCAGGGGCTAAAACACACTAGGGGGGCTTTGTTAGAGCACTGTGGGCTGAGGTGCAGAGCAGGACTGGCGGACGGACAGACGGCAGGACAAGAGTGGGTAGGGGGCTCCACACAGACTCCTCTGTGCTTAACA
Organism: Limnothrissa miodon; assembly: GCA_017657215.1. Lineage (NCBI taxonomy): Eukaryota > Metazoa > Chordata > Actinopteri > Clupeiformes > Clupeidae > Limnothrissa > Limnothrissa miodon. The sequence continues at coordinate 731,401 of JAGFZM010000008.1, read as the reverse complement.
AACAGGGGTTGGGAATGTGTGTGAGTGTGTGTGTGTGTGTGTGTGTGTGCCTGTGCGTATGAATGGAGGGGACTTCAATTATTTAATCGCTTTTCACACAGATAGGCATTGATGGCCTATTTACAGAAATACACATGAGGAGGAAGAAGGAGGAGAGAGGGAAAAAAGGGACAGAGAGGGAACGGGAGAGAAATAGAAAGATGGGGAGTTGGAGAGAGAGAGAGAGAGAGAGAGAGATAGATAGAGAGAGAGTGAGGGAGAGATAAGGAGAGGAAGATTGAAAAAGGAAAAGGGGAATACAGAGAGACAGACAGATACTATCGAAACAGATAGAATCAGAAGCTGTTCTTTCAATGCTGCGCATTGACTGGTGCATGCTGTGCATGCAGTACAAGACATGACCAGATATGACCATATGTTCAGGCCTTCTGTCACCACACATCAGAAGAAACTAAAAACCTCATTTCATTGCCTTGACTTGGGCAAATTTGATCTTTTGTTTTGAGAAAAAAATTGGCATGTTAAGAATGTAAATAGAATTTCTACTGCATCTCCCTATCACACTTTTCCATAGTTTTTAACAAGCCACTCTGAGCATGTATAACTACAGTCCAGGGCAGACCAATTTCCCTTCTAAATGAACCTGTCAGATATACCCAGTCACTTTCAAGAATGGGCTTCTTTTTTTATTCCATGCATTTGAAATGGCCAAGTTAATAAACACAATTGAATTAGCAGGAATTAGTGTGAGTGTTCTGTTAGCAGCTGATTAGCAAGAGTAATTGTAGCCCTGACGGAGCATAATTGCAGGCGATAAACTAAATGGAAAAGGGCACGAAGATGGCATTGGGCTTCTCAAAAAAGGAACTTTGACAAGGGCAAAAAATGAAAAACAATAAAAAAGACATATGTACTCCTCAGAGGAGGAAAAGATGCGCTGTAACCTAAACACACTGCAGTCTACCTTCACTAATTACTCTCTATGAGTATTTGCCTCAGAACCTTTATGTTGCTTGTTTAGTCTTTGTCTCTTTTGCCCTTTTTACATAATGTCATTTTATGTGCTTGTTTGTGACTTTATGTGTGTGTGTGCACACTCCACACCCTTATAAGTTATAGCTGTGTCTTGTTCTGTAGTCTTATGATTGCAGCTATTGCTCTGTGGGCATTCTCGAGGTCTGTGATTAACTGTGTGAAAAACACTTTATAGGCATTGCTTTATGCATATAAGTGTCAAAATAATTATGTTCAATTTTGCACACACACACACCAGCGGGATTGAATTAAACCCTGCAGTAAAAGGTTAACTCTGTGCTCTGGTATTAAAACGGAATATTCTTCCTCCAGAGGAGAGCGTTGTGATAGCATCACCCACCGCGATAAAGATTCATTTTTTTTCTTTATCCAGCAAGCAAAAACAACCCGAGGCAATGGTGCTTTGTGAATGAGAAATCCAGTGGAGCCTAATCTTGGCCTCTAGGACTTGGCCTCACAGGGCTATACCGCTAGACAGGAGGTTAAATCACACAGATAACCGCTTTGGCAGTGGGGGCCGCAATGACTGCTGTGACACGGGGACGCTGAAACAAAGAACTGGAGCTCCTTCCCCTAGAACAGACGCAGAGCTGCTATCAAACACAACATTCAGAGTTTGAAAATCCAAACAGACTGCATTCAAAATATCAAATCAGATGTCTCCCATCGGTCGTGGGGAATCAGAAGCTTCCTCAGAGTTGTGGAACTCATCTCACTCAAAGTCGCTGAGTCAGTCAGGGTGAAAGATGAGAGCCGTGCGTCCTTTGGAGAAGCTCTTGCAAGCCAACCCAAGAGGAATGCAGTGCACCCCACCAACCGCTCAGGAATGGCTGAGGGTCAACCAGCACAGGATAGATGGATAGCACTGCAATTTACCTGCATTACAGTGTCAACAAACAGCCTTTATCCCTCTCAAGCTTTTAGCAGCAGGGGCTATACTGCGAAACAAGCCGAGGCTATTAGCAAACCAGACCACCGGAGGCAAAAACTCTCTGCACCTCCCCCTCTGCGTTTGCCTCCTGGTCCGAGGATGTTTGCATTCATCAAGCGCGCCCCAGAAACAATAGGTCATTCCAGCACGGCGGCGATGATGATGATGATGCTGTTGGCTGGCCAGCGCAGACGATCTGGCTGCTCAGTAGAAATAGATTTTCACAGAAATGATTTCCAGGAGGGTTCGCTGGCGCACAGATAACAAGGGCCGGGCCAGTGGATTACACTCAGGTGTCAATTCATCAGCCTTGCATCCGCTTCCTAAACAACGTAATGTGATCACAATGC
>JAGFZM010000008.1:711585-724085 GCA_017657215.1 Limnothrissa miodon | reverse complement strand
TGCTGAAACTCTGATAAGACTGAAGTCATGTTGATTGGCCCTAAAAACCTGACCAACACTTTACCCCATCATCAGAGCTTACTTAGTGACCTTTCACTCACACCTAACACAAAGGTCAAGAACCTTGGGGTGTATATTTATCAAGACCTCTCTTTAAATAGTCATGTAAAGCATATCTCCAAAAACTCATTCTTTCAATTACGCAACATTGCTAAGGTCAGAAAATTCCTTTCTTTTGAGGATGCAGAAAAACTAATACATGCATTTGTTACCTCCAGACTTGACTATTGTAATGCACTGTTCTCTGGATGTGGTACTAGCTGCATCAAAAACCTTCAACTAATACAAAATGCTGCAGCACGAGCACTCACGAGGACAAAAAAATATGAACATATCACACCTGTCCTTGCTTCCTTACATTGGCTTCCTGTTAAAAGCCGAATTGATTTTAAAATACTTCTCCTAACATATAAAGCCCTTAATGGCCTTGCTCCAGCATATACTAAAGACTTACTTGTTCCCTACCACCCTTCTAGACCCCTAGGGTCACAGAATGCTGGTCTCCTAGTAATTCCTAGAATATCAAAATCGACAATGGGAGGAAGTACAGTTTTCACTATTCTTTCTCCTCCTATCTTTTCCTCTCCACTTACTTCTCTCTCTTCACTTAGCCAACATCTGTATGTGATCCGGCGGCACTCCTGAATGCTCCTCAACCCACTGTCCATGCCACTGCCTCCCTGCTGAGGGTCACCCCTGCCTTCCACTGCCTGATCCTGCATCTCTGGCTTCCTGGGCAGTCTGCCTTCAGCTTCACAGATGACCCTGACATGATCGATACAGCCTCTAGCTGGCCCCTGGCTTGAATGCGCCTAATGACATGGGACTATATCCTGGGATTCTAATGGGACTCCTATATTAGTTTATTTAACAAAATTTTCTTGTAATGCGTATCTAATGGAATAATAGTAGACTACCCGCCATCTGAGAGACTGAAAACCTGCCCTAGGCAGTTGGGTTAGCCCCTTGAGCCGTCGGAACTGCCCAAGGTTTCTTCCTCTACCATAACAAGTAAAAACAAAAAACGCTGCTAGGGAGTTTTTCCTTGCCCCTGTTGCTCATTGGGCCTCTTGTGTTAAGCGCTTTGTGACATGCCTTTTGTAAAAATGCGCTATATAAATAAAATTGAATTGAATTGAAAATAATTGGCATAGCAATTACATAGATCATAAAAATTACACTTCCATTCCATGCGGCCCGCATCAGTGCCTTAAGGCGGACACCAGCAGCTTAGCCGGAGGGCTCAGGTCAGCATCCTCATTATGCCCATATCCCAATTAACCAGACAGGGATTCACTGTCAAGCTCAGGAGCTTCTGAGCAGTGACTGTGACGCACCCCATAACATCCGCACACATTGTTCCTCAATTCATTCGTTATCGCCGCTGATTGAAATATCATTCTTGGGGACGAAAAGGCGCTTAGTAATGGCTGCTCTGAATTCACAGGGGGAGTCGGTGGAGCCCCTAACAATAGCTGGCGGCCGACGAGAGAACAATAGGCTAAGATCACCAGAAACAGGGCTGGTGGCTCAGAAAAAGGGTAAGAAACTCTTAATCATTGACCTTGAGAAGTATCAGTGTTGGACGGGGGCAGCATGGCCCATTAAGACAATCAGGCGAGGTGGGGAGAGGTCCAGAGAGAGAGTAAACGAAAAGTAGAGAGAGAGAGAGAAAGAGAGAGAGAGAGAGAGAGAGAGTGTGAGAGATTGTGATATAGGTAGAGATTGAGAGAGTGTGTGAAAAGGGAGTAAAAGAGATATGGGTAGGCTGGAAGGGAGAGAGGTGCAGAATGAGTGGGAGAGAAAGACACAGAACAGATGGGCAGAAATAGAAAGGGAGAGAGAGTGGTGAGATGTCAGATGGGGTTGCGAGAGAGCAAGAGAACAAGTGAGAGAGAGGAAAGAAAAAGAGCAGAAGAGAGAGAGAGTGAGAGGATGAGGGAACGGATAGATATGGAAAGAAAAAATATAGTTGGGGAGAAGACAGGCTTGATACAAAAGTAGAGAGGAACAGAAAAAAAGAACTGATGATAGGTGAGATGAGACAACATGAACGCAAGCATGATGAAGGATTTGGAGAGCTAGAGGCTGCAGAGGAGAAACTTGTAGAGTCTGAGGGGTCCCAGCAGGCCAGTATGCCAGACGGATCCCTGGCCTCCCCCTGACCAGACAGACATTTTACTTCACTTTCCCTTAAGTTCGCTTGCTTGAATTTCTTCCAACAACAGGCCATGTGTTAGGCCATGCTTGAGAACAACATAAGAGTGCACCAGACTTTAAAGAGTCAAATCACCTGAAGCGTCAGTTAATTTTATGGGTGTAACAGGAGCCCAGTGCTACCCACTACACAGGCCCATCTTGCTCAAGCTGTCTACTATTTTTACATTTTGTATCCAGATTTTTAAAACATTCTAATTTGGCTCAAGGCATTCATTTTCAATTAATGATGGGCCAGGTGACAACTGCTACAACAGTGTGTGACTGCAAGAACCTCTTAAAAGTTCCGCTTCCACTTGCCACAAGAACCGCAGGTATCACACACAAAATTCAGGTAGGCCAACCAACATCCCTAACTTCCCTGTATGACTTAACTAGTGACAGCCATGTAATACTACTTGGGTTTAGTACATGCCTCTAAATATCAGCACGGCCCTGTCCAACTAGCTAGGTTCTAAATGTTTTGATCAAATGTGGGATGTACTGTACTGTAGGACATTGTCTGTCTGCAACAATGCATGGTCTGGCCTTGACACAGAATTGCCATATCCTCAACTCTCTCTACTGGAATTTGAAAAGTATTACTTAAAATTAGTTACAACTTCAACAGTTTCAGCTAGAATCATTTGGATAAAATGAGCATGTAAATTCTATGAAAAGCCCACAGATAATCTGCAGGGCCGTGTGAAATCAGAAAACCGCTTTACAAACATCTGGCGAGAACTGTTGTCAATGCCACTGAGGATGCCATCACTGAATAGGAATTGAAAATAACCAATGCAGTTAAGCTTCCTCAGCACAGCTTTTATCTGACCATCTGTCTGTCTATTCTAGCTGAGCTTTTAGAACTGATTATTATAATTGCCCATCACTTGAGAGGCAAATGCAAAAGAAAAAAGGGCTTGATTGAACAATAACCCCTTCACACTTGCCACACTCGCAATCACTGTGCCATCCACCTTCATCAGACTCAACAGGTCCTTTGAAAACCTTCTCTTGGTCCTGCGCACATTAGCAAAAACTCTGTGTCCTCTGGGATATCTGAGCACTTTTAGACAACTGTCTCCCTGGACACAACTGTATGTGGTCCCGTCTGTCCACAGTAGGCCATTACAAAGGTGAACCCAAAAATGGTCTTATGTCTACGTCTTATTTGCAATTAGCAAAAGCCTAGAAATAAAATGTCTGGTATTATTTACTTGGTAATACCAGTAGTTTGTCTGAATAGTGAAATGTAGAAAAAAGACAATGAGGGCATTTGTCATAGGAGTATACTTTTGTATACAAACTTGTATACAAACAAAATGATCATAATTTGAAGGTCCACACATTGGTATGTATCTGGATGTAAGATGTGAAAGGCTAAATTCTGAGTCTGTCTTCATTTAACTGGCATCCTTTTAATATTAACATCAACAACAACAGAAAACGTTAATGTTTCTGCTGCAGACTCTGACTGGGTCTTATCTTAGGTGCACACTGAGCCTAATTTTGCAAGCTCAAACACAACCTGCGTGGCGAGACAGAACTTCAGACAGTTAAGCAACACCTGAGGCTCCAAAATTACAGGCACATCTTTGTCTCTCTCTTTACTGGCTCAAAGAAGAGAACAGAACAGAACTAAAGAGGAGACAGAAGAGAGGGAAATAAGAAAGGAGAAGAGGAATGAGAAGGGAGGAGGAGAGGAACGACGAGGAGAGAAAAAGTCTACATGCTAGATCACCAAGACAGAGGGAGAAGATATGGCAGTAGGAGCGTGAGTGCCTGGGTCTTAATTATCTGCGAGTATCGTGCCGCATGTCACAGAGTAATTGCTCTGAGACACACTAATCTGTCAGAGGGCACGCTGCTGATAAGCAAAATGAGATTGCTTCGGACGAAGCTGTCCAGCGCAGAGTCCACACGGAAATCATCATCACTAATTAATTATCAGCAGATGCAAATACTCTGTCCAGAGCTCATCTTCTGGTTAACAGGCTTTTCTGCTCTTAAAAAAAAATCAATCTCGCCCAATTTGATACCAGGGACATTGATAGCTGTGAGCTGGGGCTATGAGCAGCTACAAATTCTGGGCCCTATGCACAAGCTGTGCCTATGCCATTTTCAATCTTTAAATTATATTGATATTTAAAGGAAGATATTTAAAGGAAATGTCCAGACTCCTTAAGGGACAACTCAGTCCCCCTTTTCCCTGGCTGTGAGGGATATGGGCATGGAATCACCTGACTATGTTACTGTTGTAAAACCTGGATGTAAGTATTGGAAGTATTGTAAAATGTCTTTAAAGTAAATTGATCCGGAAAATTCATTAGATAGTGCTGGTAAATAAAGATTTGTTATAGAAAACCAAAGACCATTTATTGGGTATGAAGCATTTCCACACTGGGAGACTTTACTGAGAAACTCCATTACCTTGCTCCAACAATCAGTTCATTCTGGCCAGGGTCAAAGGTCAACTGTGAGTAATCTACGGTGCCCCTGGAGGAGAACCTGTGGATCCATGGCTCAATGTCTGTGGAAGAGAGAGAAGGGAGCCGACTTCAGCCATGGTCAAAGCCATGAACAATCACTGTTCCACGCACGCACGCACATGCACACACACACACACACACACACACACACAGCCAATGATGAAGTAGAGCATATACAGGGAAGCCTGCTGAGAGGCTTGCTGAGGGATTTTGAACGCCCCCCCCCCATCTACTCACCACACACACACACACGCACACACACACTCACTCACTCAATCACATACACACACACACACACCTCACCACACAACACTCAAGCTCCTGGGAGACAAATAGAGCATGATACATCAAAAGTCAGACAGCACAAGACAGCCCCCCCCCCCACCCCCAATCATGAAGGATCCCGAAGACGCAAATGAGCAAGGACATCTGACTGTCTCCATACCTGTCTGCTTTGTAACCCAATCTCTGATTAGGTAGTGAGACGCTACATCAACCCTTAGTCCAATCGTTGGCCACACTCACTCAATACCACCCTCCCCCATTTTGATAGACCTGCGCGCAGTTTTCGACGGATTGATTTCAGACGTATGGCTGGCAGGCAGCTCGGAAATTTCATTAGGGCCGCGTCTGGATCAACCCATGTCTCTATGCTATGCAACACGCGTGTAACTCATGAAGGGAGTTCACTGCCGGGTGAGTGGGAGGCATGGCTGATAGTTGGGGGGGTAGTTTAAGATGGATTTAACACAACGTTCCCACAAAGCTCTCGCTAAGTTAACCTCCCATGCCACTTCTGGTAAGCATGTCTCAGAAGCGCCCGCTTGGAGATTGCACTTTGTTTTTAGTGTGGGATAAAGATTTCTGATGCAAAAAAAACAAACATTTGTGCAAGGGTGCTGGATGAAAAGGCCAAGGTGTGTAAATGACCGAGGCATACACAAAGCAGCAGAAAAACTTTAATAAGGGGTCATAATTATGTAATGAATATCAAATCTGAACCCATTGCTCAGTTTATGCCTCTATCTCAATGGCCTAATTCCTAGGGAGGTGGTGATGGGGAGCTAGTGGTGAGATTTTTAAAATTGTGGTGTAAATACCTATAATAGGTTGTTTTTTTTATCACACTGAGAAAAATCCAGTGAGCATTGAAGCGGAGGTGAAGTGATTCTCATCCAGGCACACAGCTTTAGTTACCGACCCTCTCCCTCATAAATCTTCACATGCCCCATGGGGATAGATCCTCGTTCCTGGAAGTGACTGAGTTTGCAGTGAAGACAGGCGCTCTTGGGGAATTTATTGTCTTTTTTTTGTATGTGTGTTTTTAACCCCCCCTTTTTTGATATCCAAAAGAAGAAGGACTCAAGTCTATTTATAAGCTCTCTGTCCAGGGGGCTCAATTGAGCTCGCCAAAAACCCTTAACCCAGAGAGACGGACAAACAGAAAGAAACAGGTCATGCGTGGAGTTGTGGGAGCATTCATCTTAGCTGATGGCCAGACATAAAAGGCTTATGTGGACATGTTGAGTGGAAAGGCTTCCGTGGGGTGGGGTGGAATGGGATTATGTGTGCCACTGAGGAGAAAGGGGAGAGGAAGGAAGGTGATATTAACTGATAATTAACCCCACTTAGCAAAGCCCGTGTTTTGAGTACATTAGAACTCAACGAAGAGGCAGAACACAGAGGCGGAATGTTCTGGCACTGTACAACTCTCCATCTCATCCCCTCAATCAGTGCTGCTCCCCTGTCATACGCGCCCACACTTGTAAATGCATTAAAATCCTGCCCTCAATGCAAAGTGATTTATGTCGGAATATCCAGGCGTGGGGTCCGGGGAGGTGGGGCTGATCAAAGAGGACTGCTCAGGCACTTTGGGTATGACACATCCAGCCAGGGCTGTCAGCCCTGCAGCGGGAACGGTCCAAGTATGAAAACACAGACCCTGTCTTCAGAAACAAGTTATTTTCATCACCATTCCTTCACCACTGGTTTGTTTCTACAGCAGTTATTTCCTCCGCCAATGTGGTTAACACAAAGCGACACATAGAGAAGAGATGTGGTTTTGGACAAATGGAGGGAGACAAATCAGCTTGAGTGGTCAATCTAATGTTCGAGTAGGAAAAAAGGAAGTTAAAACACAGCTGCACAAGGTGGATGCTTTTTGCGAGGAATTAAATCTACATGGAAGTTATTTAGATCCATCAGGGACATCAAGGTTGTTTTAAACTTGAGCAAAGGAAGTTGAAATAAAAAGACCCTCCAGTCATACATGCTTCACACACACACCTCATGTTTTAGGCTACACTGAGCTATCTGACCAAAATTATAGTGTGAAGCAAAGTCAGGTTGTAAGTTATGTGACACAAACCAGCTCAATAAGCCACACAATTAGCATTCCAAAAAAACATTCCAATTCTGGTTTCGTGCTCCGAGAAAATATATAGAGAGTGAAAAAATATATATATTTTGAAGTCATACAATATGAAAATACTATGGGATACATGCCATGGCAAGTATGAGGAAAATTTTCTATAACATACAAAATCCAAACTGGATAGACAACAGATTTTTGAAAATGCTGTTGTTAGAAGCTCTGTGGGTGTGGGTATGTGTGTGTGTGTGTGTGGGTATGTGTGTGTGTGCGTGTATGTGTGTGTGGAAGGCCTAGGCGGCACAAGAATAGAATATGACCAAAGCTTGAGAGTATATGTTGCTGTGTATTTAAAGGGCTGTAAAAACTTTATCCAGAGGGCCAATTTAACTCGGTCTCCGGCACAAGCTTAGACACAGGCAGGGACTGGGACAGGCATGTGACGGAGCAATTTGCTTCTATGCCACCAGTTATTACACCCTGGTTTTGCGCTCTGCTCTCACAAATAGGAGAAGTGGAATGGAGTCAGTCAGTAGAACACACACACACAAACACTAAACGACTGTAAATTTGAGCTATGGACTGTTTCAGACACCCACACCCAGTGTTGTTTTCAACTGTCTTAACATATTTCTAGGACAAAGGGGAGAAATCGCCTTGACAACCCACAACAACTTGCGCTGATAAACAAAATGGGTTGAAAAATAAAACCGAAATAGACTTTAACAATAAAACCGAAATAGACTTTTCAGAATTAACATATTATTCCCTCCATCACACTTCACTCTAATCAATCTGACTGAAAAACAAGGACCCATTTTAAGCAGGAGTCCTGTGCATTTCTGAGTTCCTAAAGTCAACTACAGTATGTAATGCACTGATGTAGGGTAAAGAACGTATTGCAATGGGGTTTAGCTGTCTCTCCATTTCTGTGAGGGTGTGATCCAGGATGTTAAGATTTAAAGATTTATAATCCAGTCCGCACATTCTACAAATTAGCTGACACAATCAATTAGCTGGCCCGTTACTAGCCACAAATTCTGCCACTGTTGACCATAACTTTACAATAATCTTCCACTCATCAGGGAAAGCCTCAGCAAGAGCACACATCGATCTCTACCCAGAGAAGCTGAGAACCGGTCCACACCGACCATGGAAAGTTAAAAGTCAAACTATTGACCATTTTTACCCACAGTGACACATGGCGGCAGGAAACTGAAAGCAGCCGGCTATTGGTGAAGCTACTGCTGCTTTGGTAATCAAGTGGCACAGAGATAGTCACACCAGTGAGCTTGACAAAGTGGTGGATAATGCTGTACATGCGGCCAGAATGCCGTGCTAGCAAGGCGAGGACCAGCGACATCCCAGTTGTGAGTGCAGCTTTCGCCCCTGAGGAGACTGTATATTTAACATCTTTATAGTCCTCCCAGCAGAGTGTGGCGGCTCTTTGGCTGGTGTCCGTCTGAGCTTTTGATGCTGTGCGGTTGTGGATCATGCGGTGCGTGCAGATATGTGTCACCGTGCCACTTCAGGGAGGAGTGGCAGAAGAACAAAGAAGTCCTGATAGCCGGGTTCGCTCTGTGTGGCAAGACTAACACACACGCAGTCAAGTGACTCATACCACCGTTTTTTTTTTTATTTTGGCTAAATAAGAACAATTGCGATGGAACGGATTAAATAAATAAATAAATATGTTGTCGTCTTTCTGACATGGAATAAAAATCCTGATACATCAGTGATCTTAGGCCCAATAACACTTTTTTTCATCTTAGATGGAATGCAAACCAGTGCTTAGTTGATATGGTAATGTAATGCCATATGTAGCTATTTAGAGGGCAGCTTTGAAATCCAACTTGGTCTGGGTCCCACATAAAAACACAGTTATGCTTGTTAGAAAAGAAAAAAAAACACTGGGAGCTCAAGGCAAGTTTAACAAGCGCAGGAGACGCATTGTGCTTTGGAGGCCATAAGATGCTTATTAGACAGTGCAACGTGGCAGCTGCCAGGCTTTACTCAGTCGGGATCACAGAGATTCCTCTGAGGTGATCACTGTGGCTTTTATTTATATGCTTCATTCAAGGATCAGTCATAACTTTATTTGAAGTCTCCTTGGGGTGCAAACATTACAAAAGATGCAAAAAATGAAGGGCTTAAATGGAAAGTTCACTAAAGTACATTGGTTTCTATTACCCAAAGTCTAACCTCAAATCAACTTTAATCTCATCTAGAGATGGGAAGCACTGTTGGGAAGAGCTAGGAATATCAGGAGATATAGCCCTGGACTCTGGGTGAAACTTTAAACACTAGACCACACATCATACTGTGATAATGGTCATGTGAATCATTCATTGACATAATTAGGATTGTCAATGTGTGAGATTTGGGTTTAATTAGTCATTATGATCACAAGGTCCAAAGGGTGTTAGCTACATTGATCTTAGTAAGCAGATACACTTCTTGGGATGATATCTCAAGGCAGGATAGTATGTAGCAATTAGATAATGACATATCCCACTCCTATACATGCAATGTTGGTTGCTCCAGATGGGTATGGATGGCTTCTTTCACATCTGTCTCAGGGATATGTCTCCTGGTATTTCCATCTTCAGTTTAGACCTTTAACACCTTAACTACCATGTTCTGGAGGATCGAAACCTTTTAAAGCCTGTAAAAGTTTGTCATTGATCCTCATTACAGGCTGTTGGGGAGGGCATTTTACTCTTAGCCTTTACAGCTAAAAGTGGACTTGCTTTCCATTAAGGCCGGATAGGAGTAGCTGCTTCATTAGCACTGTGCCAATGCAAGGGGACGGCGTCAGCTTAACGGGCCGGGAGAGAGGAGAGGAGCGGCGCAGGGGAGTGGAAGGGAGGCTGAGGCATTAGGGGAACACTAACGGTCAGGCTTGGCCGACTTCATGGCGTCCAGCCACCCAGGTCGCCGGCGAAGGAGGGGCAGGGGAGGAGCGGAGGAGAGGAGGGGAGCGGTAGTGTAGGGTAATGGATCATGTAAAAGGGCGGTTACGCGCCTCGGAGCGATCACCACGCTCCGTAGCCTCACGAAGAGGCTGAGAGACCGGACTTGACCAGTCGGCTGGCCCTGGACCGTCCTGCGGCCCGCCTCGCGTGCTGGAGCTTAAAAGCCCACTGAGGGAGACTCTGACCTTGTGTTTCTGCTCAATTACACACCAGAGTGGCAACATCTCCTCCCCCTATCCGCCCCCCTGTGCTCCCCCACCACACACACAAACAGAAATTCACACACACACATGCCTGTCTGCCACCAACTTCAACCCACTCACTCACTCACCCCCCCCCTTCCTCTTTCTCTGCTCTGGCTACTAACATTTAATCGACTTCTTAAATGGCTCCTTGTTGTTTGGCTGTGAAACGTGCACTGATTGCTGTCTGGGCTTGGAGGGCATGCGTTTTTAATAGCAGATGTGGAGCACTCGCTCTTAAGGGGGCAGTGGGGAAGGAGAGGAGAGTCAAATGAAACTCCAGTGCTCCTGTGTACTACAGACTACAGATGAAGGGCATCATTAGGAGAAAGTTAGGTGGCCACACACACACACACACACACACAGACACACACACAGACACACAATGCAGTGCAGAATGACAGAGCACTGTGTATGTAACCAGTTCAAATGTTTATAAAAACAGAGCACTGACACAAACAAAAATACACTGTAAACTCACACACAAACACACACAGATGGTATACACAAATACACTTACACATTTTACTCACAAGCATCACATGCATATACACTGCGTTCCAAATTATTATGCAAATCATATTTTTCTTAGATTTATCAAATTACCTATATGAATTGAAGTCATTGTAATTTTCCAGTCATCAACTATTAGAGAACAATTGAAAGGTTTTTGAACAAACTGCCCAATGATGACAGTATATTTTTTTAAAAATAAAACACTCAAAATGGACTCAAATGCATGTTCCAAATTATTATGCACTAGAGAGTTTCCAAACTTTTCATTTTTATAAAGAACAAAAAATGGTCATTTGTGAAATTATAAGCATTAGCAGGTTATTACAAACTGAAAGGTAACTGAAATCAAACAGTATTGCACAGTACAAGTCAAAACTTTATTATAGGTGATATACAATAATTTTACAGTAAAGTTAGACATTGCTATTGGGGAGTAGGTGACTACAAGGGGTAAAAAAATCATCAGGAATCTGCCATGTATTTGGCCTCTTCTTCCTCTTCACCTTCTCCCCTGAACAACAACAAGATGCAGGGTCCTCCAGAGGTTTGCAGCTGTGCGTAAGCCATCCTTTCGACCTCCCCTACCCACTGCACACAAGCAGAAACAGCTCCAGTGGGCCAAACAATACATACAACTGTTTGTTCACCGATGAGTGCCATGCAACCCTAAATGGTCCAGATGGATGGAATGGTGGATGGCTGGTTGATGGCCACACCATGCAAACAAGGCTACGGCGCCAACAAGGAGGAGGTGGAGTAATGTTTTGGGCTGGAATCATGGGGAGAGAGATTGTTGGCCCCTTTAGGATCCCAGTAAAAATGAGTTTCTCAAAGTGGTTTCTCCTGCCATGGTTCAAAAAGAAGAACCGTGCATTCCGCCGCAAGATCATTTTCACGCATGATAATGCACCGTCTCATGCTGCAAAGAACACATCTGCATCTCTGGCTGCTATGGGCATAAAAGGGGACAAATTTATGGTGTGACCCCCATGCTTCCCTGACCTCAACCCTATTGAGAACCTCTGGAGCATCATCAATAGGAGTGTGTCTATGATGGCGGGAGGCAGTTCACATCTAAGCAACAGCTCTGGGAGGCTATCTGTCCTCATGCAAAACAATTGAAGCAGATACCATCCCAAACCTGACAAATTCAATGGATGGGAGAGTTCAGAAGCTCCTTTCGAACAAGGGGTCCTATGTGCAAATGTAACATCACCTATAATAAAGTTTTGACTTGAAAACTGTTTGATTTCAGTTACCTTTCAGTTTGTAATAACCTGCTAATGCTTATAATTTCACGAATGACAATTTTTTGTCCTTTATAAAAAATTAAAAGTTTGGAAACTCTGTTGTGCATAATAATTTGGAACATGCATTTGGGTGCATTTTGAAAAAATGTTATCATTGGGCAGTTTGTTCAAAAAAATTTCAATTGTACTCTAATAGTTACATTGACTGGAAAATTACAACGACTGCAATTCATATAGGTAATTTGGAAAATCTAAGAAAAATATGATTTGCATAATAATTTGAAACACAGTAGAGAGCCTCAAATATCCATGTCATACACAAACACAAACTTCCACTTACTGTACTGTCTCCGTACAGTACACAACACATACTGTACAAGTACAACCCCCCCCCCCCC
>JAGFZM010000008.1:695191-711485 GCA_017657215.1 Limnothrissa miodon | reverse complement strand
ACACACACACACACACACACACACACACGTGCCATAGCCCTCACCAGTGTGTGAGATGACTGGGTGTTCGGCTCGGTGGCAGGGGGACTCAGAGGCAGCTTTGCCAGTGGTGGCTGATCTGGGTCCTCTGCCCATGGCGGTGCCCTCCAGGCTGGGCAGCAGGAGCAGTAGCAGCTGGATCCCCAGCAGGAAAGGCAGGCGGCGGAGGGCCAGGTAGGAGGACGGCGGCAGGGAGCGGAGCCGGGACGGGCGCAGCGTCTGGGCTGGGGCAGGGACTGCGGTGGGCACGGAGGCCGCTGGGGTTCCTGCCGCGAGGGGAGCCATGGGGAGCTGGCAGGCACTGCTCACTACTCCACGTGCCCCAGCGCCAGGCTCTGGGCATCTGCAAACAACACCTGCGGGAGGGGACATTGGTTGAAATGGTTACCACAATAAATTGAAAATAAAACTGAAAATTACACAATAGTGCAGAAGTGAAGGAGTAGGAGAGCAGAGAGAAATAGAGAGGGACAGAAAGAGTCAGAGGGAGAAGATGATATGAGGACAGATAAGAAGAGAGAGAAAGGAAAGGAGGTGGTGAGATGATATGAGGAGACAAAGAGGAAAAGAGAAAGAGGGAGAAAGAGAGAGGGAGAGAGAGAGAGAAGAAAGAGAACCTTGTGTAGAAGAGAAAGAAAAGTGTGGGGAGAAGGAAGAATGGGGAGAAAGTGAGAAAGAAAGGATAAATATATTTTGACTTTACTCTTTATTACTTCATTCATCATCCAAGTAGCAGAGATAATGGAAAGTACAAAAACAAAATCCCCACCCAATTTAACAGCATTAGGCTTGGCTACAGCACCAGTAAGGACAGAATGAGATGGAAGGAGCAATAGAAAAAAGGATACAGTAAAGAGAGAGAGAGAGAGAGAGAGAGAGAGAGAGAGAGAGAGAGAGAGAGAGAGAGAGTGAGATAGAGAGAGAGAGTATGAGTGAGTGAGTGAGTGAGAGAGAGAGACGAAGATAGAGAGAAAGATAAAAAGAGGATCCTCAGTCATTGTGAGTAGAGACAGCTGCACAAGTCTTCGTATTCCCCGGGTGACCCTTGAACCCTGACCTTTGTACCATGTGTCATGAATCAGTTGTGCATTTGCTCTTGTGGCCCGTGTTGGACACACCAGCACTGACGCACAGGGAGAGTCTGTTTCTGTAGGGGCCCCTCCAATCATGAACGGACCGTTAAAGAAGAATGTAGTCAGGGATTCAGTGTGTGTGTGTGTGTGTGTGTATTTCTAGTTTAGCTCTTTCCCTGTGTGTGTGTGTGTGAATGTGTGCATATGCGTGTTGCACACATATGTGTGCTTACAGCTATAAGGAGAAGATATATTTCATATTCATGTAACCCCTGTACAGTGGGGATTTACTCCATATTCATGGAGCCTGGGGCTGAGAGATAACATATTCTCTCTCTCTCTCTCACACACACACACACACGTGAACCCTAACTGAAGACCTTCCTGTGAATAACATGAAGCTCACTTCTCCATTCCTGACCCACAGTAATATAAAGCACCTGCCTGCCTGCCTTGACTGCCATAGACAAGAGGACCCCTACTGTTCGTCCTTCTACCTGCCTGAGCAAATGTGGATCACTCACTCATAAAATCACAAAGGATAATATGCCCGATTGGATTGACTCATGAATTTTTTTTTTATGTCTGAAGTTTTTTCAAACTAAAAGGCCATGACATATGCTATATAATCAAATCTTCAGCTGCCCAACACTTCAATTTTAGTCATGGGGAACTTTTGCTGCAAGCCCTGATCTCTGCACTACAGTAGTTGTGAACTATTTTTTCCCGTCTCATTGCTTTTCCTATTCCCCCAACGCTGTCCCCACTGTACCGCAGTGAAGCTAATGTCAGTCATACGCAAGTACCCCACAACCACCACCATCACCACCGCCACCACCAACAAATCTCATCAGGATGTGGCATGCTGGCTCAGGCAACCTATCCATCAAACATCAACAGCTGTCAAACTCTCAGCCGGCTCCACAGCAGCCTGATCAGCCTTGGATCTGTCAGAGTCAGGACTGACTGTGTGTGTAGCCCTAAGGTCAAGGACAGTGCAGTTAATTGATTACTCTGCTAGTTTCATGCAGACCCGCTCTGTACGTGTTGACGTGATATCCTCAAGAGGATGGATATGCACATTTTTCCAGGTCACGCAGACAGGGCTTAAGGTGGCAGTAGACTCGGAAATGGCCCCAACCCCCTTGCAGGGCAGGGCCTACAGTACACTTCACACTGGCGAAGAAGCACCAGTGAAGCGGGGTCTTGGCCCAGTTCTGGCCCAAGGACTTGGATGAGATGCAAGCTCAGGTGGGATGGGATGCACATCAGGATCAGTTATGTATGCATGTGTGCTGCAAACCTATGAGACTTGCATCAGCAAGCTCCAAGCCCTGTTTTATAACACACACACACAAACACACACGCACACACACACACATACACACAAAGCTGACTCTCAACTTTGGCTCAACAGAGAGAGAGGTATGATAACCCACCTACCTGACTTACACTCCCTATGGATCCCCCCTCAGGCAGAGTATCCACTTACTGCAGACCCACAGACTCACCCCCACACCTCTGTCTCCGTCTCTCTCTCTCTCTCTCTCCCGAGAGTGGGAGACAGAGAGAGAGAGAGAGAGAGACACAGACGGACTACACTCACATATCATTGCTGGCTGGACAGCAATAGCAGAGCATGCGGATAAAGCCATTAGGGACCTTCTCTGTTTCTCTCCCCAGAGGATCCCCCATCTATTCCTCTCTCTGTCTACTGTGCCTTCTCTCTCAATCTGTCTGTCTGTCCCACACTCCACCAGCTCCATTTCTCTACCTGCCTCTCTTTTTCACACGCACACTCTCTTCTTCCCTCTCTCTTTTACCTATCTATCTCTCTCTCCATTCTTTGTATTACTGCATTTCTCTTTCATTGTCTTTTCTATAATTTTCTACCTTTTTCAACATACATTGTTCCTCCCTTCGTCCACCTCTGCCTATCTCTTTCTCTCTGCATTTACTCTCACTATCTCTTTCTTTTTCTCTCAAACCTAAACCACAGAATGTCTAAAAACACACATGAGATGAGCTACTTTTGCTGCTACTTCTGCTGTGGAACATGTAAACAAGCAAGCATTCGTCAAAAAAAACAAAACAAAAAAAACATAGACAGGATCTCATCACGGATGCATCACACAACCGGGCAGCATTGCTTTCCTGCTTTAATGAGACACCAGGCCTTCAAAGGCCCACACAAAGCCAGAAAACAGCCCACCCTCTGCTGAGGAATATAGCCTTCCTGCAATTATCCAGTGAATTTTTTTTTCCCTTTCAGCAAAATGGGTTGATATATACATAAATAAATAAACACACGCACAGCATTGTAAATGACTTGGCAGTATAGTTAAACAAAGAAAGAAAATAGCCCTGGACAGACTGATAGGGAGAGCATACTTTGTGTTTGAAGGTGGTCAGATGTCACACACACACACACACACACACACGTACACAAACACACACACGCTGAATCTCACTCTGTGTAGACAGCACACTAGACCCTGACACTTTGACTGTCAGAGGAGCAGACCATGACAAATCCGGGCGCCAATACAACTATCAATATCCCACCACAAAAAAGAGTGATTCCTTTCACTTCATTATCGACTCCTCCACTCATGAAAGACAAGAAGAAGCCGAGGAGAAGAAGAAGAGGTGGTGGAGGAGGAGGAAGAGGAGAAAGACGGGATGCCTCTGTTGGTTGGGGGGGTGGTGGTCTGTGTCTGCTCCTCGCTGCACAAAAGTGAGACTGCTGTCTCGTTTTCATGCTGCAGCGATGTCTGCACGCTGGTGTTTAAGTGTGACAGTAAAAACCCCAACTGTTCAAACGTACGCTTGGGAAAGACACACATTTTATACGCTATGCACACAACACAACACACACTGAGAAAACACACACATCGCACCCCTGTGCAGACAACCTCTTTCTCTTCATCTGAGCAGACAGACAGCCATCCTGTAAAAAAATGCAGACTTTGCTTTTTAGGTTTAACTGCTGATTGTGACTCTTGGGACTTCAAGGAAATTTCCCAAACACAACAGGCCATTTTTCTCTACATACATACAAGGGAAGCACAAATGAAAGGGCAAAAAGAAGAACAATAGAGTCTATATTACAAATTACGAGGAACGATAGAATCTATATTATGCAAACCATAACCCACGCCCACTGCATTTGGTTTGAGAAGAGAACTTGCATTTAAAAGTTGGTACAGAGTCCACTGATGTTAAAATGCAGCATCACCCTTTCCTTCCCTCTCTCTCAATATAACCCCCCCCCCCCCCCCCCCCACCCCAACCACCACAGACAGATAGCCTCTCCACAAATTTTAATCTCTCTTACTCTCCAGATATTTCTTTTTCTTTCTCTTTCTCTCTGTCTCTGTCCTGACATCTTTGGGTCCCTGTGGTTCTGTGTCTGTCATCCGACTTCATGGATTCTCTCTAATATCATCTGGCTTGGGAGCCGGAGAAATGCAGGTTGCCCGGACCACTTTGCCTCCAGGCAACTTAATCCAAGCCAATGCATAATTAAAGAGACATTTCTATATTGTGCCGGCGAACAGTCAATCATGCAGTTGGGCTACTTGTCTGGCTGCACTTAACACAGCAAGAACAGGTCCTCTCTTTCAGTGAAGATATCAGTATGTCATGAAAACCACATTCACTTGGAGACATTTTAGCAGACAGCTCTATTTAACAAATCCTACTCTGTCGGTAAGGTGCACTCGTAACGGCTCCTCGGTGGGGCATATAAAAAAAAAAAAAAAAATAAAATAAAAAAACAATGACCTTGGTGTTGTTTAAACCTTTGGAAAGACACACTCTTCTTGATTACTTCCATTATTGATACAAAAGGAGAGGACAAGGATTCAGCCCTAACCTGAGGTGCCGGGATGTCGGATATATTTGTCTGGCAGTTATGGATCAGTCAGTCCCTATTTCACCTGTATGTGGACGCTGTATCAACCCCCTGAGGGGGGGCAGTAAGAGAGGCGTACATACAGACTGTTTCAGCAATAGAATATTAAAGCAGAAACCTTTTGAGAATATCTATGGCGCTATCAAACTCTTATTCTATT
This sequence comes from Limnothrissa miodon, assembly GCA_017657215.1. Classification (NCBI taxonomy): domain Eukaryota; kingdom Metazoa; phylum Chordata; class Actinopteri; order Clupeiformes; family Clupeidae; genus Limnothrissa; species Limnothrissa miodon. The sequence continues at coordinate 706,297 of JAGFZM010000008.1, read as the reverse complement.
GTGGAATTGGCCTTTCCAATTGTCTATCAGTTGTGACTGGGGTTACATTTCTCAGTATCTGCCAGAGGCCTGAGGCTTTTTCTCTGCCTGCCGGCTCCTTATCCCTCCATTGATATTTCCCCCAGCAGAACCAGACGCCTCCCATCAGTGAATTTAATGCAGTGTTTCGGCTCCGCCGCGCATCCCAATCTTTTAGACCAACAGCGTTCCACCAAGATAAACATTACGGCATGCAACATATGTCAGGCGGACAGGACGGGAATAGGATGAGACTGCACCACTGCCTCTGCTGCTGCTGTCGCCACCGCCACCACCGGCACCACCGGCACCACCGCCACCGCCAACGACCACAGCTTGTCTCCTCATCTCCTTACCAGCGGATTCATTTAGTTTGCGGCCAGTGGTGCAAGAGTGATTCCGTGGTGTGGGGGAGAAACCGCATTCTCAGTGCTGCCTCACCGCCACCAGGGGAATGCAGAGGGAGAAAACAATAATAATTCTAGAGCCGGAACTGATTTTGAAACAAATCTGGGCCATATCTGGTTCCCAGCGGCTCAGTTCCACTGTGAGCAGCGCTGTCCGCGTGGAGGGACAGAGCGGAGAGCGTAAAGCGAGCCAGATTAAAGGCGTACAGTAGGAAAACCCAAGACACAGAGCAGCAGAAAAGTAAAGAAAATAACGCCCCCCCCCCTTTCTTGTTTTATTAAGCATGGGCACACAGAAAGGAACCGTGTCACACATATTTGTAAAGTGAAGAGAGTGTAAGTAAAATGGGATGAAAATTTAGAGATAGAGATAGGCGGAAGGAACTGAGAGAGAGAGAGAGAGAGAGAGAGAGGCAAAGAACAGGAAGGAGGTTTTTTGTCTGAGAGACCTGTACCACCCGATCCCATCCCACCCCATGATGGGCCAGGCCTGGCAGAGCTTGTCTGGCCACAGCCTCAGTCCCATTTTAAATCTGGAGCAGCACAACCCAGCAATTTCACCCAGTCACACCCTGAACTCTCCCCGGCATCTCTCCTCTAGCCTTTATTTTTAACTCCCAGCCTCCTCCTCCTTCACAAAGCCTGGGCCTGTGTACTGTGTTTGTGTGTGTGTGTGACAAATACAAGGCTAACTACCCACTTTCTCTTTGACGGCAACGCCGCAGACTGACACAAAAAGAGAAGGATGTTTTTCTCTTTTGCTTTTATTTTCTTTTAAGTTTTTAAATTTCTTTGCCAGCCTTGTGGATGCAGAGAAACTTCAGAACTGCACTTACATGCTACAACCCCCCCCCCCACACACACACACACTTCAAGCCCTTTGAGCACATAGCAGAGATGCACTGGCACAACCTCTCGGCACATTAGTCATTGACAAAACATGAGCGTGCCTTAAGCACATGACCTGTCTAATAAAAAGTCTGTTATTATGAACACGGGATAGTCTCCTTTTTTAGAAATCCAGGTTAAAGTAAAAAAAAAAAATATGATGAATGCCACCTGCGGGCAAAACAGCCCACACTAACATGATTGGGCATGTATTTGTTGTGTTTTATCGGCCGATGTTCACACCATCGGATTGGCGCCCCATTATCACTCTGTCATATTTCACAGGATTAGCTGACAACGGGCATCTGATGCCTAATGACAGTGTTTACGCACACATGCTGCAATTTCACCCGTGGTGAGTGCATGTGTACGGCTTGGTTTCAGCTCAAGTCTGGCTTTTAGTTCGGTTTGGACTTCTGCTAAATTTGAGCTTAGAAAAAAAAAAGAGAAAAACAATGATAGAAAAAAACAGGAGGCGGGTTGTGACTGTGACTGTGCCCTGGGATAGTCCCTCTGGCTTGGCGCTGCGGCTAAGATGCACGGAGGGTACTAAGCTCAACTGGCACCAGTGACTCACCTTTATGGATGCAAACCCGCACAAACATCCCCTTTGATTCTGAACCAAACCAACCAAACAACGACAACAATAACAACAGCAACACAGGACATGTTCCCCAGCTGTCCCGGCCAATTGTCTGCAGCATCAGTATCTGGCAAAAACAGTCTCCAGATTCAATTAACAACTGAACCTGTTTGGAGCCATGGCGCTTCAGTGCATACATTTATTGCAGACATTTATTTATGTAGCTTTTAGCAGCCATGAGTGTCTCTGTGAGTCCATTCTTCCATGTGTGACAGGGAGAGTTTTTCATTTCAGAGACACCCAAATGCTAAAATATTGCAGATGTGTCAGCACTTTTGGCACTTCAAAGGTGTCAGCTTCCTCTCATATATGACGCGAGGAACAAGGAAGTCGTCGATTCAAGGCGAGCGTTCGCACAGACAGCACTGCTTAGGATCATCCGCACCATGACAGATCTCCGCTAATTTAATGTACGCACTCGCACTTTTCAAGCCTTTCATCAATTCAGCTTGAGTCGCCATTGCATAACCTCCCCCGAAATAGACACCTCAAACCTGTCTTTCCAATTATACTAGTGTCCTGTTCCTACCTCTGATGTTCCATGCAACACAACACAGATAAACCGCCACAAAGCTAAGAAGATTTAAAAAAAAACTAACATGTAAAAACATGTTGATCAACGCAAACACTGAAAGCTTCCATTGTATCAGACAGTTACTTAGTGAATATGTCTGGGTGATATATTCCTGTGAACAGTGCAAGGTGGTGCTTAACCCCTACCTCTCGCACCTGGTACCGGGGTGATAAGGGGCTACCACCACCCCATTCCAGAGAACGTCTGACGGTTTTTAAGAGTTTAATTACACAGTTGGCCAACATGGGCTATGCCGGGACTCCTTGCAAATTACACTATCATACTTGCCACAGCTGAATACTGGTAAAGTGGTGCTAACAGGGTGGGAGAGATAATGAGAAGGAGAAGGAGACTGTGTATGTGTGTGTGTGTGTCTGTGTGAGTGAGTGAGAGAGATAGAGAGAGAGAGAGAGAGACAGTGTGAAGAAGAGAGAAAGAAAGAGAGAGAGAAAGGTTGAAGGTAGCCGTTAGACATCGGTGGGGCTTCCTTTTATTGTAAAAACGTGAGACTTCCCATTTGCACCTCAAACAGGATTCTGTCAGTCAGCAGCAGAAGCTGTAGGCAAATCATCCTTACACCTTGGCTAATCCAAAGCATTGAGAACTGAAAGTACAAAAATCTTAAAGGGATATAATTAAAAAGTAACACATTTTTTTTGTCAATTTGCACTGCATCACCATGACAGCAAATATTAACCAAATAAATAATTATTTAAGTGACCTCCCAAAACAACCTTCACTTTTTGGTGTTAGATTATAGACAAAGATAATTTCCATCAAATATATCAGGAAACAAAAGTCACACATTGAAACAAGTCAATCTCAGCAGTTCAACACATCGTGGACAGACAGACGGACAAAGAGACAGAAAGAGAAAAAAGTGATGATAAATCTTTTTATGTTTTTTTCACCATGATGGCGAGACTGGCAATCAATCAGCCTACTGAGCATACTCATCCAAGCAGGAATTGACGCCAACCCTGTAACGCCCTGGAATAAATCTACCTCGCCTGCTGTCGAAGCACGGAGAATCTATAATAACAAGCCAACACGCTCGACCACCATATAATTAAAGCCCAAAAAGCACGTCCGACACCCCCCCCACCCCAATCTCTGCAAAGACACCAGAAACACCAGTGGCGGGAGAGCGCCTGGTAAAACCTGTTCTCCTCAGCCTCACAGAAGGCCTGTTTTATGGAGCCCTGAGCCTGCCGTGGGAGGGATCATAAATAATTAGCTGGCTCCAGTGAAAGCAATTAATCACAGACACAAAGGCTGAAGTGCGCCGGCAGAGCCGGCGTACACACACGCAAAGGCACACGCAAACACACTCACACACATACACACACACATGCAGTCAGGCAGACACAATGAGACAGAGAGAGTGAAGTCAGGAAGGCAGGACAAGGTAATGAGACCAGGCTCTGCTGCAGGGTGTAACTGATGGGATGGGGCGTCCTAGAGAGAGAGAGAGAGTGTGTGTGTGTGTGTGTGTGTGTGTGAGAGAGAGAGAGAGAGAGAGAGAGAGAGAGTGTTTAAGAGATAGTTCCAACACTGTACAAATACTGTATGGGAATGTGTGTGTGTGTCTGTGTGTGTCTATGTGTTTGTTTATGTGTGTAGGGCCGGGCAAACTTTAACCACACTGTCCTAAAGGCGTGACAGAAGTGGAAGCCAACCGTATCCCCCGGCAACTCATCACACCCCAACCAGAGCCGTAATGGCTGGTGTCTCATGTTTTTTTTTTTTTTTCATAGTGTTTCCCTTTTCCCCTCAGTCACTCCCTTTCTTCTCCTTATCCCCTTTTCTCCATAAACTATTTTCCTTATGGTGTTTTTTTTCTCTTTTATGTTTTTTTTTCTTACTCTCTCTCTCTCTCTCTCTCTCTCTCTCTCTCTCTCTCTCTCTCCCTCTCATTCACCAGTGTTCTTTTCTCCACTCCATGGAGTTTCTCAACTGTTTATTTACAAAGTGGCTTTGCCCAAAATGAGCAAAATTGCTCCTTGCATGGCCTGTTGGCCTAAAAGCTAGAATTGGGGAGAACTGGTGAGGATGGGAACAGTTCTTCACATGTGTTTAGGAGCTGCTTTTTTTTTTTGCTTTGCTCCTTTTGCTCATTATTCAGACCTGGCAGTTTGACCTTCTAAGTTCCTCGGTAAATTGCCCACATATCTTCATTAAACCCATGGAGACCGGCTCTGTCTATTTACGATCTCTTGCACACATTTTTCTTTCGTTCTTTTTTTTTTTTTTTGATGTTGTTGGTAACGTTTCAATTACTTGTCAGATACTCATGAGATCTGCTCTCCCCTTTAAAATGTTGCTTAATAAGCTTATTTACATCCAAGAAGGGAGGCAAATAACTCTTATTATTTGTGCAGCATCTTTAAAATTCAAGACATTAAAATGCCAAATTCTAATGCAGAGGCAAACTAATTAAGGTATTATGGAAAGTGAATAATTAGACTCCTACAGCAAGGTCTGATGTCCCTCCCCACGGAGAAGCTGATTTGGATGCTTCTTAACAAGACCTCTCTCTCTCTCTCTCTGTAGAGTAAATGGTGGTAATAAAAAGACTTTCTGAACTGGCCAATGCTACTGACAACACTAAGCAACCTTCTAATCAGGTCTCACAATGGCTACTGCTGACTTACAACTTCCCTGTATCATTACCAGAATTATATGGAAACTGTTGCTGAAAATACACTTGACTCATAGCATGTCAAAAAGATGGTGTGTGTGTGTGTAAGGGAGAGAGGGAGGGAGGGAGAGAGAGAGAGAGAGAGAGAGAGAGAGAGAGAGAGAGAGAGAGAGAGAGAGAAAGAAAGAAAGAAAGAGAGAGAGAGAATGTTTTTGAGTGTGCGTGTGTGGGAAAGACCAAGGTCAGCGGTGAGGTTTGTTCTGCTCCTTCTCAAGTTCACCTGCTGGTAAGTACTAGCTAGTCTCTGGCACTGAGGAGGGAAAAGCTGTCTTTATGTGCGCTCCCAGGCAGCGCAGCACTCCCACAGGACCTGCTGACCCAATGCTGTCAAGGGATAAGGACCTGGCTTGTCTCAGTGGACCAGTCCCTCTTGGCACATCTCTCCACTTAGAACCAGGCGATTAAAGGTTCTTTAATAGAACTCATTTCAGCAAGCACTAATTATGCTTAATCTTATTTCTTCCACACTTTTGCTTTTGAAATTCCTGACACATCGCCTCTATTCAGAGAGTGACCAGCTTAATGGCACAACAAACCCATCAGAACCTGGACTGACTCATGCCAAAAAATGTCTCGTCTTTGTGCTTATACCGTAAATAATTTCCTCTTCTCAACTGAAGAAGAGATAATCTATTTTTGAAACAACATATTTGAATCAACTAGATCAGCAAATGACTGAAATGAAGCGAGGACCACATACACATATAAATGCTGCGACAAAAGGCCACGCAAGACCTTCAGTTCTTATTAAATCGGTCCCTCTGCTCCAGAGCCCTCTATTTCATTTCACTGAATCCTTGCCAACCGTATTAAGAGTCTCGCTCAGGGGATGCTGAGACATACAAAGCTGAACGGAAATGAACTTCAATGTGCAAGTTTGGACTTGATTACAGTGCCTTAGAAGCACAGTTGGTCCTCTGAACTCCACTATATTGTACATCAGAGAATGGGTAGTTTTTTATGTTATTTAGTTCTATTTATCAAATATATGTGGCCCTGATGGGTATGGGTTGAACTAGAATCTCCATCTTGTAAGGTCAGTATGTAGTAGTATCTCGGTATCTCAGAACTAAGGTAGCCTTGTAGCTAGATGTCTTCTGTTTTCCATTAATCCTGTTGTCTCAATTGAACAATTGTATGTATTGTATGTAACAAAGGCCATATCAGAAAGACTTCATCAAACCACCCATTCACTCATTATGAATTAATGTCTGGAAAACATCAGCGAGGAAATGAAGGGAAATAAAGAAAAAAAAAAGAAAAAGGAACGCAACAGGTGTCATTATCATGTGCTTGTCTCCCGAAACTCCGCACAGCTTCTCTTTTTTAATCATGTTTAACTAAAAAAAAAAAAACTGCATTGCCTCTCCCTTACACCGTCTGGCTCGATTATTCCCAATCAATTTCACAAACCCCTTAAAGCTTCAGACAGGCAGGAATCATGGGGGCTTTAATCTACTGTATGCAGTCACCACTCAATAGCACACAGAGATCACAACAGAACAACGGGAGAAATAATCAGCAAGCTCTTTTTTCCCTTGACAAGAGATTTCTCCTTTATACTCACTGTTTTCCTTACTTTAGGCTTGGGGATATAATTAAAATTGTGATTTTAATGAACATTAAAAAAATATATTTAATTGGTCCTAGTGATCTGAGATCTGTATTGATGTACGATCCGAAACAGCGAGAAACAAAAACGATAATAATTTCCCAAACAAACAAACAAACCAATGTCTCCAGTTGGCGTGTGAAATTGACCGTTAGCATAAATATTGCTGGACAGGCCTGAGCTGTGTGGTTGAGGTGTGAAATCTCACAGAAGCCGTGAGATGATGGAGCATTACCGGTGCACAAAGCACAACCCACGCAAGTAATCTGGCATCCATTTCTCTTCACAGCTTCTTTTTCATGCACGTCTACACAGCTTTAGAGCAGGCCAAGCATAATGTCCTTTTCTATAACAGCAGAATTGTTCAAATAAAGAAATAGCTTTGATCAGTATCTTTCTTTCAGTTAAAGGCCCACTATGCAACATTTTTTCATTTAATTAATCCGTTTCATACTGTTAGGATGCTAAAATGAGTCATTACACGGCGAACGAACGGTGTAGAATGCGCCACTGTGACCTATAGCGGTAGATACAGCACTTGCAATGTCCAGCAGCGCGGACCGCCTCCAATAGAATGCAGTGTAATACAATGCAATACAGCGGTCTTCAGAGGGAGCTTGTGAGAGAAAAAAACAGAACGTTGCTTAGCCCTGCTTTAATATGTAAGGAAAAAAGGTAACGGCTCCATCAATTCCAAAAAGTACAGACTTCAATAACAAGTAAAGAAGCAATTCTTGAAATAATTACTGGTGCCTGTAAGGTTGTTGGCAGTTGAAGTCTTTTATTTTGAAAGGCTAATGCAATTCCTCAAAGCATTAATTTGTTGTAAGTGACTGGATGCTTGGGTAATCATGCTAGTTGCAAGGTTATCATTATACAAGTGGTTTCTAGGATGTGTTGTTATGGTGGCTGATATGCTGGAAGTTAGGGTAATCATGTTGTTACCAACTTGTAAGTAGATGCTAGGTTGTAGATTATTGCTATGTGGTTTCTAGGGTTGTTATGGTGATCACTTCTCTGGTTGCTAAGGCAATCGTGCTGGTTGTCATTGCATAATTGTGGTAATCTCGTTGCTAGGCTGTTACTAGATTAGTTATGAGGATTTCAATGGTAATATGGATGCTAAATTGTCATTGTGAAAGTGGTTACTATGCTAGGTTATACTTGTTGGCTATATTATATGATATGTTGTAACTGAGGTAGTGGTTGCTAGGATGTTGCTAAGGTACTTGAGATGATTGCTAAGATATTGCTTTGGCAGTTTTGAGATACAAAATCTGAGATGCCACAGGACTTTTATTTTGAAACATCCCAACAAAGGAAGACCTAAGAGATCAATGTCTATAGTTTTTGGGGAATAAAATTGTAGGCTTAGACCGTGGACTCCTTGCAGCTGGCCACATCTTGCACCTACCACGGAGTCATTATTGTTTAATGACTACTTAACAGCTTTATGGTGATGCTATTAAGCCAATTATAAATACAAATATAAATACAGTGCATTGCATGTACATGCAATCATCATCATAATAATAGACTATTTATTTGGCACCACTGACAAATCTGAAGGTGCTTTATATGAAGGGAAAGGGCAAGCAGACTATGCAGCTAATGTCTTTCCAAATGTCAGCCTATGTAACCACCGACCAGTGGACCAGAGTGCATGCAATGGCACTAATTACAGCAGTGGGTTTCAACTGACCTGAGACCAGTCTGAACACCAGTGTAGACCATGAACACCTGTTTATTCTTTCCCTGCATGCATTTTTAAAATGCAAGGCCTATAATAATGTCGAACAACAGAGGGAAGGGTTTTTGGATGAAAACTAAGGTAGAGCTGTATGCTCTGTAATCAGGGTGAGACTCGGAGTGCTAGCTGTGTGGGGGCTATAGGGAGGTGGTGGACAGGGCGAGTGTGCTGCCACAGAGCAGACCAGGTGTGAGAAACAGACGGTTTGCAGGGTTAATTGAGCCGGAGGGAAATTCCACAGGTTTCGTCCAGACAGGACTGCCAGGCCAGACTAAGCCCCTCCACCCCTTTTGCTCCTGTCCGCAAGGGCTGATTTCAGCTGTTTTTACCAAACTGAACCTTTCTCCAATGCCCTCCCACAAACACACACACCGGCACCAAAAAAACAACAACAAAAAAAAAACAGACATTTAAAAACATCTAAATGCCCTGCAGCCAGCAACACTAACTTACGAAACTATTTTCCAGTAACCCCACCTGAGTTAATCAGCCACAGACACACTATGTGGGTCAGACTGCACATCCCTCTCAACCCCAGCGAGTGGACCTGCTGATCTTGATCCAGACCACAGCTGACCCGGTCCTGAGACAGCGGCCTCTTTCTGGATGGATGCTTGTCCGGCATGCGTCTGTGGTGAGAGTTGCTTTCTTCTCTCCTCTCCTCTCCTCTTCCGCTCTCTTCTCTCTTGACGGCCTCATTCTCTAAGATGCTACGGACTGACCCCCACCGCCCCCCATCAGCCTCCCCTTTGATGTGTTTACTTCAAAGCCTCCTCCCCATCTCTATTAACTCTCTCTCTGCAATCATTCCCGCTCTATTTTAGGCGCCCTCATCATCATCATCATCATCCACACGCCTGCCCTCGCCTCCTCTCTCCCCCTCTCTCCTCGCCTCCTCACCCAGGGTGGAATCGTCTCAAATTTACATTTCATTTCTTCCATCCTCGTTTCCTTCCTTTCTTTCCTTCTTTCTCTCTCTCTCCTCATCAGCAGATTGAGACTGGTTACCTCCCAGATTCGCTGTCTGACCCCGAGCACCAGGCTTCATTTATGCCATAAACACACTCCGAGCCTCCTCGTTCTCCACCTTCTGCTCCGAGTGCTTCATCAGCGGGAACGTAATGCGGCCCTGGCGGCTTGTTGACCTCGGCGCACCACTCCGGAGCTCAAAGCTGCAGGGCTCTTTTGATGTCGAGTGCAGTAGACCCTCTACCTAGACAAACAGTGCGCCCATCTGCACACACGGGGCCTTCAAAGTGAGAGCAGCTGTCTGCAGCTTAGTCAGTGCGGCGTCTTTTGAGCAAAAAACACACACTCTTTCCACTGTGTTTATAAGAAGCGAGGAGGAGGCCGGAGACACACACACACATACATACAAACGCACACACACATACACACACTTACATGTTGGTAATCCTTCACCCTTGATATTCAAACACATCCCCACACGTACACACACACACAAACATACATATGCACAAAACTGTTTACCAAAAATCTACTACACTCATACACACACACACACACACACACACACTCACTTCAGGATGGAAGCAAAGGGGAAAGAGGGTCCGCTGCATTACTCTGCTATTTTCGTGGGTGAGCGCGGGTCATGTCTTAAGAAAGAGCCAAAGTGCTTGTTTTGTTTACAGCAGCTGTGCTTTTTCTTATTCAACTTGTCAAGCATCATTTTTCTTTCTCTCTTTCTTGTTTTTCATTGCATTCGTTTTAGTTGAGGAGGCCCCGTTGGGTTGGGGACGTGTTTGCATGATGGAGTGAGGGGCTCTATTTAGATTAGAGTTCCAATGCAGCAGAAACAATGTGGCTGGTGTCACGCCCGGCTCACCTAAGTGGGTTGACAAACAACCGCCCTGTTTCTGAAATAAGGCAAGACAAATTTACACAGCTGGAATGTCAAACGCAGACATGCATGAGGCTGAGATATTACACCAGTAGTGTGTTACAAAAGTAAAGTGGCATCTTCGACATTGACGTTATTCTTGCCCAGCGTCAGGAGTGCACGCGTGCCTACCTTGGACAGAGGTTCACATGAAAAATAGGTTCAGGGACCCTAATGCACTGCTCTAAATCTGTGTAGAGCTGATATCCAGATTTGAGAAGATTTAAGTGCTGTTTACACCTGCTGGATTTAGCAGGTTATGCATTGAAAGATGTTTTGGCTCCAGCTCTGGATATTGGATACAGTGTGTTGCCCGCTGGCAGGGGAAACCCTGTGACCCTTTTAAAAACAGAAACACAGATTCCTTGCTCATATAAATACCACAGACACGCATGCATGCATACACACATACCTGACACACTGAACTGACAGACACAGACACACACACACACACACACACACACACACACACACACACACACTTCCATTCATAGTAATCCACCCCAAACCACATATGCGATCCCATCCACCTGCACACACATTTTCATACGAATAGAGACAACCTAAGAACACCTCTTCACACACAATAACCCAAACACACACACACACACAC
>JAGFZM010000008.1:613623-683175 GCA_017657215.1 Limnothrissa miodon | reverse complement strand
CTCTCTCTCTCTCTCTCTCTCTCTCTCTCTCTCTCTCTCTCTCTCTCGCACGCGTGTGCACTCGCTCTCTGGGCGAGATATTTGGAGGCTATATTTGTCACTGTCCACCCTGTTTCCCTACATGATAGATAGCCATAGGAGTTAGGCTTATTTTCTTTATCCACAACTCTCCTGAAGACTTGTGCTGTTTGGACCCAGGGCAGAGAACTTTTGCAAAATGTGCTCACAAGCACAGACCCCAATCTATCTCAAGTGAACTGTAAACACATTGTTTAGATGTCAATTTTGCCAGAATGATTTTGTGTGCCCAATTCATTACATGGTAAATATTTTTTCCCATTCAATGAATACATGGGCGAGTAAGATCCCACCCATCAGACAATAGACAAAATTGTTTGATCAAATTAAGATTTCCTGCCAGGATTGTGCATGTCTTGCCTTGCCTACGTGTGAGTGAGTGAGTACAAGTGAGTGTGTGTGTGTGTGTGTGTGTGTGTGTGTGTGTTGGCAAACACCCTCTATTCATCCCTGGGTCTCATGTTTCAGGGGAACTTCCTTGGCTTTACCAACACACGGCCTCTATTCAGAGGAAGTCATTGTGTCTGTTTAATAATCCTACCCACACCAACCTTCAACACACAATGACACAAACACACACACACACACACACACACACACACACGCCTGTGCTACATTCTACTAGTAGGTGTTCAACCCACATGAGACTTTTCAACCCTCTGTTTATGCTGTATGACTCAAGCTATTGTTGCATTATGTTGCAGCAAGAGTAAAATATCATATATGTGTGAACGAGGCAGGACCAGTGTTGGTAAACATTAGATAATCAGCACCCAATGAGCAGAAATGTTAGAAAGAAAGAGTGAGAGAGAGAGAGAGAAACAAATAATGTGTCAATGTCACAGTTTTCCTTCTAATCATCATCTGTCATCATCATGCTCGTTCTGCCTGAGTGAAGGAGGCTCTGTCAGGTAAGGATTCTCATTACTGTCCAGGCACCTTCACTGAGCCAGGCATCCATCATTGCTCAGGGTCTCAGACAAAGGCCAGGCGCTACGTATCTTAACAAGCTGCCTAAACTTTTCACATGAAAAGCGCTCTGTTGACAAGCAAGTGTTTGCCAGGGTAATTGGTTGCTGCTACACACAGACAAGTTAATTAATTTTAATTATGTGCCGGCCTGTCGACGGGTCAGGTACGGGGGTTGGACTCGGGGGAGAGAATGGAAGTGCCGTTTGTCATTGTTTGTGCAGCGAGGATGGAGAAAAAAAAGTTTGTTGGGAAAGAAGAAGAGATGTTTGCTTTGGATGCTCTCAAGGATCTGACATGCAAAATGGCCCCACTGAGGATCTGAACTATCTGATTAAAAAGACAGCTAGTAGATTGTATCATCACCCTTCAGTGCACTTGGAGACGTCGAAATGAGGATCAGGTACTGCATCCTTGGAGCTAGTACGTTTTTCACACTTAGTACAAGACACAGAAAAAGTTCATTTGAGGACAATGGCAGGGACTGAAGCATCGCAGTTTCAGGCTGCTCTTTTGCGGCGGCTAAAGACACGCAGCACAGGGCCACGCCATGAATACCATTACGTTTTAATGGAAAAGAAACACAACACATCAAAGTGTGTGCACTATGGTGTATGTGTGAAGTGAGGAATAGTCAGGCATACACACCGCACGGTGTAATTGCACAAAGAGTATTGTAATTGCTTCTATGGTCTACTTGCTTTTTTAAAAATTGGATTGCGCCACAAATCTTGAGAGTCCATTTCCACAGAGGCTACGTTTCACAGAGCCAGCAGTGGAATAGCAAATGACCTGTGATTGGGGATTAAGCCTGGATGCCCGCTCACTCCTCGACAGGATGGAATGGCATTACGGTGTGAGCTGAACCACTCTTTTGTTTGCCTTGTAGTCAGAAAGATTTGCTTTCATCAACATTTACAAGGCCTCAAGCACATTATAGCAACCAAGGTTTACTCTTTGTTTTGACAATCCTTTGGGACTGATCAGTGTTTAACTGTCATGCAACGTTTTTGTTTGTTTGTTGTTATAATCTTCCACAACATGACTTCAAGAGAAGCATGTATTTTTTTTTTTGACATTCCTTTGACTTAGCAGCAAATAAGTGAACGACTTTTAGATTTCATCAGCATTGCCGTCTAAGTGAGAAGTAGCTGACTATACTGTATGTAGCCAGACTGTCTCAAGGTCAGACAAGCTGAAGACAGAGGTTTACAGGTGAGATTTGGTCCCTCATAGTTGCACTTCCTAAAGGGACTGAGACCAGAGTCTCCTCAATCTCAGGATTAGCATCGGGATTATCATCTGCTCAGTGGGCACACATCAGTCGCTGTGACTCCACACTGGAGCTGTCATGTTCAGTTGCTTGTAGTGGTAGGGGACAAGGATTTTGATTCATGAGTGCCAAATACCTGGCACAGATCCCACGACCCACTGGGGCCCCCTGTGGGTCTGGAGGATTAGTGTCACATCAGACACACTCGCCTCTATTCATCGTCTACCCTCAAGAGCCCATTACATGATTGGGCTTTGCTGTCTGTTCGAAAACGACGGTAAATAAACAGGAAAAAAGAACATAACCACACAGTAGCTAGTATGTGGGAAAATAACATTTGTCGATTTTTGTCCTCCACTTGAATTAGTCTTCAGTAGGAAAGGGGGGTTTTGTGTGGGCTGGGTTTTGTTATGTAAAACACCAGTACCTGCTATCAGTTAAAGTTGCCTTCTTTCGTTTGATATACGATAGCTGTGTAACACTAAACCAACCTGTCTAAGATGCCTGCTTCAACATGAATAGAAAAAAAATCCAAGGATGACAGTCCAAGTGGAACCGCTTTTCAGAAGCTATCCAGAATTCCCTCTTAAGCCATTTAGCTTCTACTCGTTCTCTTTATAATTAGGTATGAGTTGACTTATTGCACCGAGCATTTTTTTGTCCGTTTCAAACTCTATCAAAGGTTTTAATTAAATGCCTTTGTGATCCACGGTGTCCATTTTCCAATCTCTCCTTCTGACCCTTTTCTGCCATTGTCTCGGTTCTTTTCACTGAATAGAAGCGTATTATCTCTTAATTGCCTCCTATCAGTCTCACGCAATAATAATAGCACCTTTCACGTTGACAATTGTTTCTGACCGTCGTTCGGTGCCATCTACTCAATTGCTCTATGGGTAGAAAAAAATGTTTCCCTAGCATTTCTTAAACAGCTTTGAAGGTCATAAGTGATATCAATCTGGTATTGTTTTTTTTTTCTTTTTTTAGTTGATGAAGGTAATTGCTCACCTATGATTGAAGCAGGGGTTGCAAGGAGAGAATGCGCCTTTTTATTTATTTATTTATTTATTTTTTGCAAATTCAGCTAAACCTTTCTTCGGCTTTGACAGCATTGTTATGACAAAAAAATAGAACTTGCTAAACATTTGTATAGTGCGTTGGCCATTATTCACAAGCTGTAAATTGAGCATGTAGACAAAGTTGCCAAATGCTTAAAAGGTGAAAAAGAACAATACAAAGCCTCCAGCCATAAATGACAGAAACAAATCAAATGCATTGTGGGGTGGATGCAGGCTGTGTGGATATCAACTCCCTCTTATGTGTGGGAAGGGACAGAACACAAAGCGTCAGAGTCTGCACTGAGAGAGAGAGAGAGAGAGAGAGAGAGAGAAAGAAAATATAGAGAGAAAGAAAGATAGAGTTTGACAGATCTATTCAATCAAATGTCAGAGAGGCTGGTGTGAAAAAATTGTTTTAGTGAATGACTGCCTGTCACTGATGCTGCTGCTGGCTGTTGTTGTTCAAGAGGTGCTCTCCACAAAACCTTGGATTGTCTCACCAAAAAATGGCAGCTCAATGGAACCGTGAAAAGAGAATGAGAAAGCAAAACAAAAAAAAGATGTCTATGTGGTACTGCCTTGAAGCACTGGTAAAACTCAATTAACAAAATTACAATTCTATTCTCTCTATTCAGTCTTCTATCTGTGTAGTTCACATAGATATTGGGGAATGTTAATGCTGAGCATGTGGTGATAATAAAAAAGAAAGTATGTGTACTGTCTGTGCTTTCCAGCCAAGCTCTGTGTCCTGGTGGTAAATGCCAAGTAGTGGCAAAAAGCTCACCAGGTCTGGAGAGAGTTACAAATAACAGGTCAGGAAGGTTTGGCTGTCAGGATGCTAGCCGAAGGGCCATGTGACCGCAGGGCAGCTGCTGTCTGTTTTCTTGTGTTCCCGTGGCAGGGGCTGTCCTCTAAAGGTCCCCCTGCCAGACTGAAGTGTGCACTACCTGTGTGCAGACCTGGATGGCATGGAGTTCACTTCTGTTAGAATGATAAAAACAACAGCACAGTCAAAACAAAACTGCAGCGAAAGAGAGAGAGAGTGAGAGAGAGAAAGACAGAGAGTATGGGTCAGTATTAGTCTCTTCGATATTCTTTCATTATCGACTATACCTTGACCTGGTTATGGGGTCAAGAATAGATTCATTGAAAGGACTTTGTAACAGTTTAAAGTTGTAATGCAGTCCAAATCCTCATACAGTGACGGGAAGGCGGGGGCTGTGGACCAGTGTCAGGTTCAAAATACTTCCACCACCTTGCAGTTCCCTTTCTGAGATGTCTGTCATCACGAAAGTTGTAGGGTAATGATTAATCATTGATCAATGATTTAACATTTTTATCCCAATTAATCAAGACTTTTACATTGCATTCTGGGTATGGTCGCATAGTGTGATAATATCCCCCTACACAATATTTTATGTAGGGGTACTACCTTCACTCTCTAAATTACATTTCAGAGAATATATGGCCCCAAGTGGTGATGCATGTTTCTGATTGGGCTAGATAGCCTTGACCTGGAGTAATCAAATAGACAAAAGCATTAGCCACGACCCTGAATGCCTTTGTTTTGATGTCGAGCACAGAATATGATTAATTATGCATTTTGCCTGTAGCAACAACCCATAAGTTATCTTATCAAAATTACGTGTTTAAGGAAAAGAAATTATCAAGACAAACTAAGCTGTTCAGAGCAAAACAGGTTATTCTGAACTGGTGCAGCCCTAATTTGTTTACCTGCATGGATGCAATAATTTTCTCTGTGAAACCTTCTGTAGTCAGGAAAGTTAACATTAACCTTACCACTGTCAATCTATGTGGGACGAACTTAAATCAAAGTTATTCGCCTGCAGCTCTGTTGTACAATACTTAATTAATTGCCACAGTCCCTATTATAAAAAAAACATTAATCTTCACAGAAACTAGAAGTGCCTGTTATAAAAGCCATACTTTGAGTATGTGGGCATTCCAGTCTTGTCTGTAATTTTTTAAAATGACTATAATTACTCATCCTCTCAAAACTGTACATATAAGACACAACGGCAAATATTCTAAGGAGATATATCCTGCTTTTCAACTGAGTAGGAACCATCCACATTATGGATGAAAGCAATATCAACCTCATCGCAATTCTCCTCCCACCACAAGTACAAGAGAGTCAACATGGGAGGGTCTTGGGGAGGGTGGAAATGTACTGTGCATTGCATCAGCTGCCAGTAAAATATAAAGAAAGAAAAAAAAAACTCAACTCACACCCCCTTTATTCCCTGGATAAACTTTGACTGCAAAAGCAAAAATTAAACTTTTAAATTTAATTGGAGCACTTGCTACAAGAATGCCTAAAAATCTCCTTTAGAATCTCTAAAAACATACAGACCACTACAAAAAAAAAAAAAAAACTGATGGCTTATCACCCACCTGAGCATAGTCTGAATGGCTCATATTTACATAGACAATGGTTTTGTAATGGCCGATCATTGAATAATGTGTGTTTTATGAGTCAAAACAGTGGGGTCACCCCAATGGACGTGCTGTCATTTAGTCTACGATCTCCTGCTGTTACTCAATGGCACTCTGACAGTCAGGAGAAGGGGGGTCTTATAAAAGCAATAAAAGAGCTCTCGAAGACACCTAATCTCCCTTGCCTTTCAGCTGCCTGCCATTCATCCTACACAAGCTCTTCACTTATCACTGCCTGCCATAGATGGGGATGACAATGGCCTGCGGGGTCATGAAGATGGATCAGGAGACCCCCGAGCCCCATGACTCCCCCAGGAGTCGGAGCTGCCAACTCCACGCCACCGCCCGTAAACACGGTCAAAGAAATGTGGATGGATGTGAGCTCAAGGGGAATGATGCAGGGTTAGAGGCGGCCATGGCAGGAAGAGGATGGGGTGGCTATTTGGGGACGGATGTTTCATCTTTCATGCTTGCTTGGGATATTTTGACCTTGACGTATTTTCACTGATGGTTTTTATAACGATAACATGTTACAGCGGTAATGATAACATTTGCCCATATATTTTATCCCTTTGCACCTTGTATTTTGCACTACAGTAATATACTTCATCTGAATCAAATTCAAAGTGTGAATATTCTGTGAAATGTATGTCTACTGTCTGTCTTTGTCTGTATATGTGAACTTCATGTTAAATGTTATTTTTAATAATGCACATTGGAGTTTGGGGAAACGCAATTTCAATCCCCTGTGTAATTGCTGTTACATGGTTGATTGACAATAAAGTTCACTTTGGTCCGATAGAGATGGGTTCCAGACCGCCGTCACTTATCAGTGTTCATAGAACGAGCATGTCATAAGATGTGTCACCAGTAACGGAAAGCCAGCGAATTAGGAATAAACAAAAATTGTTATGCTTTAACAAAGCCCTTGGCATTTCTTATATCAAACCATTTTACAACCTTACTTTACCTTCTAACATGCCTGTTCCTAAAGGAAAATAAAAGCAGTGATTAAGCACAGACTTGGATTGGGTCAGTGGTGTGCTGCAAAGCAACTTGAGGAAAAACTGATTGCAGTGTTTTTTTATTGAGCAGTTTACTCAAGATTAGTATCGCAAACACCCTCAAGCAATTACAGAGACTATTCCACAGACAATGCATATTAGCTCTGCAAATTGGGTAAGTACTGCTCACAACCTCAGCAAACGTCCTTACGTAACTGTTTTGGTGAAGAGAAATTTGCCTATGACATTTCCTTTGTAATCCAATAATCCAAATTTTAATGAACACCTGATAACTGTCCGCCTGTGAATGATAAGATATTATGGGATGGGGAGTGTTAAGACCCCTAAGGGTAGGACATAAGACAGAGAGAGAGGCAGTGAAAAGAATAAGGCAGGAAGAGACAAAGACGGAAAGAAGATACTCTTAAGCTGTGAAGTGAAGACTCTTACCTGACCTGACCTGCGTGTCAGAATCCGAATGAATCCAACTGTGTGCCAGCACCATGAGGCCACGAGAGGCAACCTGGAGAATAGCTGAAGAAGAGTCCAACCTTGTTACACCCACACAAAAGACATTCAACGTAATGAAATACACAGTAACAAGAGACATTGGGTGAATCCCAACAGTCTCTCTTAGACCCTAACACCTCACTAAAAGGAATAGTGAGACACGTTGGCTTTATAAGATGGACATAAGCTACATAAACATATAAATGTTTATAATCATAATGTTTCCAGGTTTTCTTAAAAGTTTAGAAAATCAATTAACCTTTATGCAGCCACTGTTTACCAGGTCCAATTAAAGTACAGCAATCAAGCAAAATCAACCAGGTGATGTCCTTTTTCACCCAGAAACCCAGAATGAGATGGAAATGCAATGGCAGCTTATCAGTTCTGCAAACAAAGGGTTTAAAAAGGAAACATGTTGAGTGTGTTAAATCCTACTAAATGTGGCTAAATCATAAGGCATAACATGCTTAACAGGGATTAATATTACAGCCATTAATCAACACTATGGTTGACTAATTCATGCCAGTTAAGTCTTTGTCTCAGATCTTAGGGATAGGATAGAACAGGATAGGATCGTGTTGCCTTCAGTCAAACATATCTCTTTAAAAGTAGATCCATCTTTCGGACCTTGCTACAGACAATTAGCTAGACTTCAATGATAGATTCGCCCTAGGTTGATCATGCCATTTGCCAGACATGACAAAACCAGCCTTGGTAAATCACTAAACTCCAAGGGAATGCCTCAATAAAATGCAGCATTCAATTCCATGAGAGCAGAAGGGGTTGTACGACAGGAGCTAAAATGTTATTTAATAACCAATGATCTGCTGACGAAGAAAACGCAGCCAGTCTTCATTCAAGCGATGACATGGCAGCTCCATGATATTTACGCTAGCACATAACATATGGCTTAGAGAATGAACAAAAACACTGACGTTTCAGAATAGTGGAGAGAAGAACGAGTGTGAGTAGATGAATGCACAGTGCATGGCAGACTCGTATGGCTGTAGGGTATGGAGTCATGGAGTTTAAATCCAATTATCCCCTTTATAACAAGTCACTGTCAGACGAGGAATGAAGGAGCACTTGGGTAGTGTGAAAATGATGATAAAGTATCTGCCTTTGTGAGTTGTACAACACACACCAGGTGTAGGTCTCCATTTTTCACATAATTGCTTCATACAAAAAGCAGCAAGTCGAAGAGGCCCCTACCATCGCTTTGGGGGGAACTCACAGCGCCTTATACATTCTCCAATTTGAAAATGCGCCCCTAAATTCATTCATCAAAACAGCGCTTTCACTTGAATGCTCCAATTTGTCCTCGGGGAGTTAACGATCTGAGTTACCGAGGAGACAAGCACAAATTACCTGGCCTGCTGTGCTTTCCCCTAAGTGCTTCACACTGCTTGCTCAACTCAGAACCATAACTGAACTGTGCACAGCAGTAAGAAGCCATAGAAGGATGCATTTACAATACAATGAGCTGTGCTTAAAGGTTACCAAACGCAAGCAATAACTTTAGTCACCTTTGTTCCAAGCGGTTCACTGATAATGCACAGCAAGGCTTAAACAAATGAGGTTTGTGTCTCGTGTTTCATTAAGTTATTTGAGAGACATGAGCTGTTCTGTTATCCTTACGTGGTCTGCAAGTATCAGCGTCTCGCCTTACTCATATTTCATCCTGAGGTCAGCATCCTGCACCTAACCCACACACAAAAAATAGGAGAGGGAGATTGATATTTTATGATAAATATTAGCAAATTCATTTTTTTGTCACTGCTACAAACATGGCAGTTGAACAATGGAATGGTTTGGTCAAGGAAAAACATAATTTGATTCAGAACAAACCTGGATGTCTAAAGCTATGCACTGGAACAGCTGACAGTCTTCAGTAGTTTCATGTAGTCAATGAATGAGGTGTGACTCCCCCCTGGTGGCCACAAAGGGTTCTGCAATAATTGGGTTGTCTGAAATAACATTTCATGTGTCCCTGATAAAACAAATAAAAGAAAAAGGAAGGCTGAAGAATCAACTGAAAAAAAAAAGTTCCAAATAAATTTTTTCTCTGGTGACAAAATCCAATGTGTTTCTATTGTTGCAATAGGCCTACTCACCCATGCAGTTAGACTTGTCTAATATAATTCATTATTTTCCACATTTTTTTGTTATTCATTGGTACAAAACACTTTTCTTAGTCATTCTCAAATAGCAATTTAAAACCTAAATTAGTTTAAGGCAAAACAATAACCAAATCAGCTGAATTAACTTGAGATTTTAAAGAACGATTTTAAAGACGAGTTCAAAATGTGGAATAACATAAATACTGGCTGATCTCTCCTACCACTAGAGGTCAGGGATTTGCCCTTTTTGTAAGCATGACACAGACAGACCTATACCAACAGTGAATTTAATTCCCAAAAATGAAGTATCAGCAACACAAACAGCACTTACATACTGACATTATTAGTGACATTTCCCTGCACAATTGTCGCATTTTACAAAATATATCTCTGGAAAAAAAAATACAAATCAATGTTCAATTAAAAAAAGGTGGATAAGATCTTACCAGTGGCACAAAAAGGAAAGGGAAATTAAATGCAACTGTACAAAATCGCCGGGCATATTCATTTCTAATATGACAACTTTGCAGATAACCATAGTGGTGATTAGATTTCACAATGAGAGGTGCATTATATCACACACTGACAAAGGATTTAAAGGCATTTCACGAATATAAAAATAGTATATACAGTAGTACAGTGAGTATTTATATATGGCATAGTCTCACTTTGATTAGTTTGTGTAGGTCAACAACAAAAACGATTTAACAGATTGGATAAGCAGAATGAAATCTCTGGTGCCATGTGGTAATTTTTTGACATGTTGAAGCAAACAACACACAACAGCAAGCAGTATGCGACATCATACAAACCAATGAAACACATTACAAGTGAGTCTTTTTGTGCAAAAAGTGAAACTTTTTTTTTTTTCGCTGTTACACCGAGTCAGTCAAATGAAACTTCTCCCAAACCCCAAAGTTAAGTATCACTCCATAAATATGTACAGTAAAGGCATTAACAGGCTATATCTTATAAAGTTTTTTTTTTTTTTCTTTTTGGTCTTGATTCTTTCATACAGTGGACTTGCCTTACTGTGAGCTAAGTTAACAAATCACTTACCCCCTTTTCCTACTCACCCACCACCACTACTGTGTTTGACACGAGTCTATAATCTAAATCCTAACCAAGACACGAAGCAACTGAATTTTCTGAAATCCTCTGACCCAGGTGCGCTTCCGACTGGAGTTGGCGAGGTGACTTTGTAAGGCCAGTGGTGCCATCATCGCAACATGCGCGTAAAACTGTTCACTGATATTCACTTGACCTAGCTTGTTAGTCAACGCAGAGGTTAAGTACATTAAGTGAACTACTTAGCCGTGGTAGGACACACTACCCCAACATGCCTCTAGACAACTAGGGGGAAAAATATATTATCATTACCGCTAGAGTGTAGTGTACCATCTCCTTAACAGTATGACACTGGACAGACACAAGCCCCCAACTTAAACATGAACACTCCAGTACTAATCCACTTCATCTATTGTGGCTATAAGTGTTTGAGAGGGAGAGAGACAAAGGGCTGGGCTAAGTGCTCGCCACTCTTAACGCTTAATCGCACGGACGTCAGCGGGCATGCCAATGGCAAATCTGGCTGCTCCGGTTGTTGTCTTGAGAAAATATTAAAGGGAGAAAGGATGCAATCCTGTGCAGGTTACCTATAGCCTGATTCTTAGGACAACAAGCTGCGAGAGAGATATCTGTAATATTTACACATTTGCTCAAAGTCAACTTTTAGACACTTACAAAATGCAACGTTGTTTTTTTTTTTTGCAGAAAAAAATATATAAAGTATCTGCTCAAATCACATGGTATTTCTCTGAGATTGACACGATTGTAAGCTGGTATAGGTAAATGAAACAACTTTTTAGGATTTGGATGACGACAAGTTGAAGAGATAAATGGACTTGATTATTCAGTGAGAAACGACAACAATAAGGCTTGGCTGAGGTCAAAGCACCATTCACACTTCAGAGAGAATAAGAACAACAAGTTTGTCTCAAGGCTGGCAAGACTAGGGTCAACGGCTTGTTGAGATTTCCCATGCCTTCCTAGACTCGAGGAGTTGTGCAGTCCTTAAAATATCCTTAAGGGATCGCAGGGAGCAAGTCTTGGACTTGACGCTAAAAGATTAATGTAACATGTTTTCTTTTTGGGTGAATGATTTGCAACACCATGTGTGTATTAAAAAGATAAACAGAAAAAAAGAATACATATTCTGAAAATAGATCATCAGTGGGAAGAAAGAGTGTGAGAAAAGAGACCGAGCCAACAGGAAGTGCCGCCTGACCCTTGTTGGCATTATGTGCAAGATACAGATTCAGGAAGAGGCACTGCCTACAGTCTGTTCTCCTGCTGTGATTGGCCATGGCTGCCGCCGTCTGGCTGCTGGTTGGCCGGCGTGTACGGGGGCGGGGCTTCAGAGAAGCTGCTGGTGTCCGTGCTGTCGGGCATGGCGAGGGGCGGGTCACCGGCTGCGTCCGCCGGCTGGGCATACTCGCTGTACGGCGGCGGCTTCAGGTCATTGGCTGGCGGAGAACAAGAAAGAGATTGCACAGTCAGGTTTCTTTTAACTGACACACTGACAAGAAATACCATGATGCAATAACTTGCACAGCACTGGACTAGTTCGTGTGTAAAATATGAAACAGCTTCCCTCACAATATCCTTTTTTTTTTTAAACCAGAGTTTTCCCTTGTGGCATTAACTTTGTGCTTCTGCTGCCAGTGTGTCAATTGCCGCCAGGAGGTCAAAAATGCATTGGTAGTATAGTTCTTGTGTGCTCCTAAATAGTCACACAATGTCTCTGGTATTTCATTGCTCTTCCAGTAAACGCCAGCAAATCTTTTCATGAGTCATAACCTGGCAATGCATATTTCTTCTACACAGGCAGTATGGCTGCCCAATTGCACATCCCAAACTGGACACAGTCAAAGGTACCAGACCTGGACGAATAGCTTTCCCATGAACCACTCCTCTTCATCTTTGAGCAGTCTCTCACACCTTCCCACTGTTGAGTTTAACAATGGACATTATTCCAGAAAGACACCACCACTGTGTCCATTATCTTATTGCCTAATCCTTCCCCCATCCCGCAGCATGAGGTGTTATGGAACATCCTGTCTGACGGCCAGTGAGGGCTTTGGGAAGAACCAGACACAGCCACACAGGTGGCACTGGAATCGGCAGGCAGGAAAGACTAACGTGCGGCCAAATCAGTCATCACAGACAAATTTGTTTTCCATGCATGCCTTCTCACAATGCACGTGCACACGGTCCACTTTCAATGCCTGAAAAAACATCCTGTGTCTTTCCCAGACTATTTGGTGATGCAAATAACAAAATAACATGTCTCCAAATCAGCATAAAAGAAAGACAATGAAAACAGCTGTGCAGACATTGCCGACATCACCAGTCCTAATTTATTTGCTTGTTTGATAAAATAATAGATTACGAAACTTGCAAATCACCATTCTTACAAACATGATGCAAACAAATACTCCGGCAAATACTCCAGTTTTCAGACCTACTGGTGCAAAATAAAACTTGCTCTGATTTTTTCTTTTTTCTTAACACCTTAATGTAAATAAATGAACAATCAAACATGTGGCAGTTCCTATTAACCTGTTATACTGGGTCATGCACAGAACGCTGTGACTGAAGACCGACTCTAGTGTCAACCTCAGGCACAGGTACATGCTCTTATGCAGAGCACAGAGGAGGCTTCTAAAGGACAACTCGTCTTTAAGATCACAGATAACAGCCTTAAACCGTGGGCTGGCAATCACCAGAGAGAGGAAAAAATGCCAAAACAAGTACCCGTGTAGCAAGCATGACTGGAGAGCATGAAACGTTTCATAACCCACCCACCACCAGAATGCTGTACAGCCTGAACCAGAAGTCACCGGTCTTTTTTTTTTTTTTTTTCACGAGAACAGGGTGTCGTTATAGAGGCCGTTTGGAGCTCTCCGCCCTGGTTAAGTGACCATTTGTTTGATGGAGGTGTCACAGTTATTAAGAGAAGGCAAAGAAATACTGCCTCTTGGCAGGCCTGGGGCGGAGGAAGAGCCAAAAGCCTCCAAAGGGAGACTGGGAGGTCTATCCATCAGCAGATGACTGCGCTGAACCATCTCTTTCAGGCACAGAACCAACATTTGCTCACACATCATCATAGCAAACGTTAGAATCTGAGCTAGTTAAGGTCACTGACATTACCGTTGACCTTACGCATGTGTCGTACATCAATACACCTACTGTAGGTTAAGTAAAAAAGCGAAGATTAATAAAAAAAAAAATCCCAAAATAAATTTTAATGGGGAAATGTATGAGAAAAGGCTACTACCAAGGTAACCTTAACTTTAATACACAATCTATTATACATTATCTTCCTGGCTGCAAGCAAAAGGATGCGGCCTGTATCTAAATAAACCGAGTCCTAGCTCTGGTGCACCGAAAGGACTGAGCACTTGCTGCCATAATGCAGGTTTTCAATGTTAAGGGTTGTCTCAAATGGATCTCTTCTGTATAACACGAGGCAGAGGTCCAAAACCGCCATTTAAATCTCTGACTCAAACAAATTATCAGATTGATTGAGAAGTGACGTGTGTAGCCTTGGGTTTTAACACATAGAATCATTTTACTACCACTGTTGCTTAGATTTTAACAGCAACTTTTCAAAATGGGTTGCCATTGGTAATGAAGTTTGAATCTCGAGTTAACAGCCCCAACCACTTCCTCTCCAAAGCCAAGATGGGGGGTTTTCAGCTGTTTCAACTTTTTGATTGTTGAGTGCATCACCATAAGTGCATCTTCCAGGTACTAGCACAAATATAATTGCTGTTATCCATATAGCCTCCGTCTGACCTCAGAAGACTTGGGACTGTTAGTATGACAACCCCTCACAATCTATGCAGCTGCTTGCCTTTAGTTTATTAGTGCTTTGTGACTCCGTTTAGCAATGTATTGCTCTTCAAAGCCCTTTCTCTAAACAAGCCTAGCGAGAAATTCTAAATTTAGGTCAGCTGGCCGCATGCACAAAACATGTGGTCGAACACTACAGTGGTGTGCAGTCTTCTGAGAAATACAGGTCGCCTATTTATACTGAACACTGAAGACCCTCCTCTCTAGAGGACAGACAGACTCGTTTTTGAAACAGGAGGAGGCCTAATCAGTTCTCTCATCGTATGCAGGCCGCAACAGATGAGGAGTGTACACACAAACTAGTCCTCCAGTCTGGATTCTCACGTCATTCCTGGTATTGTTTACATTTCAAACTTCTGAGAACAGGAAGTTGATCATAGCTCATACTGATATGAGGCATTCCAAGACAACATAGTCCTGATTAAACCCAATATCTTCTCAAATGCAACAAAATGTGTTCCAGGAACCCCCAAATACGACGGTGGCAGCACACGGAAAGAGGTGACCACCTAAAAAAGGGCGTCATTATAGGTGAGAAGAATTTAAGTGGATGAGCTGCTGTCTCTCACCTCCAGAGACAGCTTCGTATGGCGGTGGCATGTCCAGCTGGGAGAGGGATGAGTCCGGAGGCAGAGAGGCTGAGGGCTCGCCCACTGAGCCTTCATCCTGCACGCCATACCAGCTGGGCCAGATCGACGTCTGTGGACACAAGCAACAGCATGCGTTTAAAAAACAAACAAAAAAAATACAGCACATACACACACAAACACATACACACAGAGACCACACTCATGCAGACTGCATAGACAGAGTCAAATAACATTCACACAGAACACAAAAATGCATGCACGCACACGCCAGTGCTGGCAACGATTATTAGTAAAATACACGCTGGCAGGGACATTTTATAAAATTCACACCGTCTGCCACTCAGCTTCCAGCAGTTTGTTCTGAGAGCTCAGTGCACATGGATATGCCCACTCCTTATTGGCCTGAGTGTCTCTGGCAGGGAGGATGCTTCTGCTTTAATTTCCACAAGGGATGTTCGCATATCCCTGCCGAGCTGATTTACAAATCAACTCAAGAAATGAGTGGTCTGGTTTTCACTTCACTGAAGTTCTAGTTCTTGTTTCTAGCCGGTTCTAGTTTAATGGGAACGTCCGGAAAGGACCCCGACCATCCATTTCAATAAACCTGACTGTAAACTGACCCACATCACACCAAATAATGCCTGACCTGCTGCGCGACCGAAATATCACATCAAGTTAAAAAAAGTTACATTTGTCAATGCCTTTACATATTATATTATCAACAAACCAAAAGTATTGAAATGTTATGGTGACATTTAATGTGGGCTACAGGTGTTCTGAATTTTAGTCTTGGACTGAACATGTGCCTATTGGGATGCAAAGGCCGTCCCATGCCGCATTTGTGTCTAACCATGTGTGTCTTCCCGTTTTCTGGCAGCCTCTGAGGATGGGATCACAGTGAGTGGGCAACACGAAACATTGCCTGCATCTGTATCACCTTCGATTTTTCAAATGTGGCCCCAAAATTTGCTTTATCAGGTTTTTGTTTTTCTAGCTGTTCAAGCCCTGTTCCCCCGTCTCTCATGTCACGTCATGCATGCACCATGTGTAGAGAATTATAGTTATAGTATTAGTATATAGTTATAGCGTAGGAATTCTCAACCAATTATGTCACGAAGCAAATGGCTAGAAATCATTTCTGTTTAAATACTTCAAGAGGTGAACCGACTCAATCCACGCATCACTAGTCAGTGTAGTAAATGGTATTTTTCATGTCGGCTGACTGATGAGTGTTGAACTGCACACTGACAACTGGACCCCGAGGAGGGTACTCTGCCAAAAGGGACATAATTTGTTCAACTCCAAACAGCAGGTCACCTACATGAAATTAAAACAGAAACAACTGAAAAAAAAGGTCAAAAGAAAATGCATGTACACACAAAAGGAAATGCATGTACACACACACAAACACAATGTACATTTTCCTTATTAGCATACTGTATAGAGATAAAATAGCAGGTGGCCTACATGTGGGACAGGAAAAACATACATATTGAATTAATTTGACAGCCTGAAAAAAGCACGGCCCTGTCTCGTCTGCTTGAAACATAGCTTGTGGGCAGTCGAATCAAGGGCATTTCCAGCTCTAAGACTACTTGACAACCCTAAAAATACCCCTCCCCTTACTTACAGCATCAGGATAAGACAGTGGTACCTGCCTCAGTTTGAGCTGGAGGGATGAGGTTGGGTTTTGGGGGAGTCAATAATCACATGTAAATATAATTAACATGCAGGGTCAGTGAGCTACAACTATGAGCTATGGGTTGTGTTATGGATTTGAAGTCACCCAAAGAGAAACAGTGACTGCGGCTCTTTGACAGCGATGGCTAATGTGGAAGCCATTACGTGCTAGCAGACAGGGCATCATGCCTGAGCGTGAGCAGAGGCCTGACATCAGCCTCTGGAATGGATATTTCATCCAAGGGAGCGATTGCTTCCAGGTGCCCTGAGCAGCACAGTGCGAGACGGAGCGAGTGTGACTCGGCTCCGTTGACTAATGAAGTTTTCACAAATCAAAACCATTCATTCAGCTTTTGGAAATATATCCCACAAAGCCTCAAGGGTTTGTTAGTAAAGAACTCTCTCTCTCTGTCTCTCTCTCTCTCTCTCTCTCTCTAATGCATGAGTTATACATGGCCATGGAGCTACAAAAAATTCAAGCCAGGGTAACTTGTCATGGACAGTCATCCAGAGTGAGTGTTTGAGTCTTTTTGTCGTTGTTTGAGTCTATTTACGGTAGGTATTGTGCTGGTTACCCAGCAGCCAAGAAAGTGCAGCTTGTATACTGACCCAGCCCAAACATCTACCATATTACCGTGACCTGACTGAGGCCTCACCAATTCTAAAGGTCACACAAACCATGTGTGAACTCATGACAGTAATGAGGTTCTAGGTAACTAGAGGTTAACCACAACATGTGACAGAATGGGCAGGAAAGAATGGATTGCAGTGGAGACACTATCATTAAAACTGACTGAATATTGTGGTGACTGCAGCAATGAGGGGGAATAAGTGCAAAAGTAGTGCATCGCACTACTTTAGGGTTTCTCAAATTACAACCCTGGATGGGTGACCTCATCAGCATTCAGAGTGTCACCTTACCTAAAAGTTAGGTGTGTGTCTAACACACTGGGGGGGGGGGGGGGGGGGTTCAGGGGGAGGAAAAAAACATGGGTAAACAAAGTTTAATGAAGCGCTCAGCAACTCAATACCATCATAAACCCCCTGCCCCCCCATCACCACCACCACTATCCCGTTGTACCTACACACACATATTTGTTTTCACGTAGTTAGCCTACCTCTCCCTGAAAAAAGCCAGCCACTAGTGCCAGGATTGTTGGACAAAATGATCAGGAAAAATGCATAGTAAAGCCAGGTCTACAACACTTTTCCATGCTTCGGTTTCTCCATGCTTTTGTCATTGAGAAAAACTTCACCCAGGAGCTTCTCGGTTTGTCTCTTGTTCCCTTAAGATGTGCTTAATACGTACTCTGTTTTGCTCAACAAAACTTTCAACTTTTGATTTTTTGTAAGGAACCATGGGGCAGTGAAAGTGACAAAATGGGTCAGTCAACCAAAACAATTTCTAAATGGTTTTACGCCATAAACATGAAGAATTGGGCGTCTGGACACTCAGATCTGTCCTCTACCTCTTGCACTTACACTTTGCCTCTCACACATCTGGTGGAGGTAAGCCCGGCCTCCCACAATCACAATCTGGGCATTGCGGGGGTTGCTGAGGTAGGCTGCCAGCTGCCTCTGCCTGGTCCGGTACCAGCAGACGTAGAAGAAGATCTTGATGATAATGAACACTATGACAACTCTAGAAACAAGCAAACAAGCCAGACAAATGAGTTGGGAACAGCAGCAGTTAAACTAATATTTTTATATCGGTTTTTGGCAAAAGGTTTTTGGCAGATGGCAAAAGGCTGCGACACTTCATGCAAACTCATTAGGTACACTGGCTAGCACAACTCTGAATTCCTTTTTAAACTGTGAAATATCACCAAGGGGCAGGTCCAATCTGGGATTGTGAGATGAGATGTCAAACAAACAGCACTCAAAACAAAAAGGACACCAGTGTGGTGTACACTTCACAGCAACATTTCTCATTTTTTTCTTTGCCATAGATTACTAATCATGACACTTTAAAACACCCCATCTTAGTAGTTTGTTGGTCAATAGTATCGATATACTGCAGGTATTATTTGAAAGTCTGTCTTGTGCTCTTTTGTGAAAATACAATAACGTGACCACCTGCCAGCTTTAGCATCTGCTGTATTAAGGCTACTTCCAAAGCATGGAATCACACCCAATTATTACATGTTAAACCATATTCCCCAGTGGCAGTAGACAATGCATCTCCTAACTTATGAACTTAACTTTCAGGAAGATAATACGCCTTATTTTACATTACTTTACCTACAATATTGCATCAAGGGAGGTAGTGGGAAAACCAATTAGGTCTAGCCTGTTGCCACTGACATTGTGTTTATACTGAGTGGTGAGATAAGCAGTCTCTCTTTACCAATTTGTGGGTGAAGGACGTCTGTGAATACTCACTAGACATCAAAAATATGTTGCCGATATATTCAGGTCTGGCGTCCCAGCATCTGACTAGTGAATTTATTCAAGGAAACAGTCCTGCATTTCCATAGCTCTACAGCACAGCCTGACTGAACTGCTCTAGAACACCAACATCACTATTGCCCATGGATTATACATTGTATGTGTGCTAAGCATATGTTTATTGTTTAGTTAGCCCCTGTGCAATAGCAGACTAATTTGATCAGATGTTCATAGTTCACACAATTTGATCAGATATGTTCATAGTTCACATAATTTGGAGCAAGTCTGAGTCCATGGCCAATGTGTAGTACATTCTTACCATCTCAGTTATGCATCATTCACACAATAGAAAGCATAACACACTCAAGTGATAGGCCTACTCACATGTACCAGTAAAGCTCCATAATTGGGATGTATGTCTTGGTTTAGACTTGTTTAATGTTCATCTTCCAATATCTTATCTTGGCTGAAAGAGAGGTTTAAAATAAAAACATTAATTTCACCGCCTCAACTCGCGAGTTTAATCAAATGAAATGTGGTCATATGTGATACGCCTGGTCCATAGATTTATTTTGTATCGGTAGCATTTTGGTAAGGATCCCAAACTAAACCCCTCCCAATAGTTCACCTTAGTAATTCTGTCAACTATCGCTAATGTTCGCAAGTTGATCATCTGAATCATATCATACTTTGTTGACAATACGGCATACTCTTGGAAAAATATTAATAATTAATAATTAAAAATGTTACGTTAACAACCCGACTAACGTTACCAGAAATACACTAACTTAACGTTTGCTTGCCACCATTATTGTCAGACACGCTGACAACGATGATTAGCCATGTTAGCTAATGTTAGATAGGGCTAATTAATCGTAGATAAACAGACTCATAATCCCTTTACACTAAATACAGCTAACATGGACATGAAGCACTAAATGTAACACTGTCTTGCTCACCATTTAGTGATCATAAACACAATGCAGACAAAGTCAGTCACTTACCCTTCTGATAAAATGCTCCAAAGGAGGAAGAAACAACGAATCCATTATTTGTCCATAGAAAATAACGTTAGCAAGCTAGCTTTCTTACTAGCCAGCTAAGTGTTAATGTTTCCTTCAAGTTAGCCAGCGATAGCTACGTTTTGTTTAAACCGTTAAACCTTTAATATCATTGCGGTTTGAGCTATAAATGAGATAAACAAACAAATGAGTACAGAAAGGGTGGGTCTTCAAAGCCAAACAGAAGATCTTCTTCTAGCTAGCAATCAATTTGCTCCTGTTTGCTTCCACTATCAGGACTTCTGAACAGTGGTCAGGTAGTTAGTTAAGGTGACTGCTGCCGCTTAGTGGAAATATTTTGTAACCAGAAGTGGTAGTACCAAAAATGGTAGATAGGCGGAGCAAGACGAGAAAAAAAAAAACTTTAAACTTAAAGCCACTATGTGTAGGATTTATCTTCTATTTATCTTCGTCTTTTATTAAAAATATATTTTTTATTTTAAAAATAGAATCTAAAACAATAGTAATTACCTCCATCAATAAATTGTAGTGTTCTGGTAAACTTGGTAATTTCCATTTATATGTACATGAAATCAGGTTGATTTTATGGAATATTTTGCTCATCTTGAAAACTACATGCTCATGTAGGGGACATCAGTCTATATTCAGCTCCGCCTTTTGCGTTTCCGCCATAGACTGTATGGCTTGCTATGCTATCAGCAACAAACATAACTTACACATACCTGTAGGAGGTTTAACATACTAATACTAAATACAGTTATAAAAATGAAACGTATAAATACATTATAACATTTGCATAAATAGATGTGGATTTGTAAATATATTTTCGCCTTTTGAAAATAAAAAAAAACCCTAACTTGCATGTGGATTCTGCATTTGTGGATCGCCTTTCGCTTTTTTGCTTTCTCGTCTCGATTACTTAATTTTGAAACATTCGTACAGCCATTGACTACCAGTACAGTCGATTCCCGCGAATCTCAAAAAATGTCAAGCTCTGCAAATACTGAATACGCTATCCCTTTAACAGCCAGAAGATGACAATGTTGTGCAGCACAGCTGGTTACACTGCATAGGAGTGCAGATTCTAGATACATGGACGAAAGCAGAGATCAGTCAAGTTCTACTGTAAGTAGTGCATTTTGGATTACAAATATTACAGTTATGAAATCAGTATCTTCACCTAAAAATGCAAATAAATTAGACGGATACAATAAGCAGTAGTTCTCTCAACCGGATTTGTTTGCAGCAGCTAACGTTTAACGTTAATATGTTATTGAGATCAGTAAGATGCTAGATCAGCTAGGTAACATTAGGCTAGGCCATAGATAGGTATGCATATAGAATGGCCATTCTATATCTATTTTTACTATAGACTGCAGATTTTTTTCTGACGGTGCCCTCAATGTTGTCCTTGACTCATATTTGCTAAAACGTTTTCCTTTTATATCAGCAAAATGTAGGCTATTTAAAAAAATGAGAGAAAAAATGCGGCAAAACATTTCAGCACTTTTCCGAGTGCTGCCAGGACAGAAGTAGCCTATTAAACATTTTGGATATAAACTTGGGCTAGCCTACGAAACGTTTATACTTGATGAAATACTGTGCCGTCAACAATAAGAGGCTAGAGAAATTGCATGAAATGAAAAAATAAATGAAAACGAAAAAATAGTATTACACAAGAATACTGCAGTTTTTTAGGCAGTTATGCAGTGGTGTGTTATCGGGCCAGACTATATGGTGAGGTATGCATTGTTTTTGTATTTTTCGCGAATGCATTTTTTTGTGGCTAAAATGTTGAATGAGAGCTTTTAAATAAGGTAACTCAACCAGAGGTGACTCTTGGTCAGGCAGCCTTGCTGAAGGCAGGTTTTACCCTCAAAGATGATGCCTGATGAAACCTCAGCTGTCGTTTTACGCGACAGTGTTAATCTGAATGCAACCTCTGCTGTTAGTCTAGGCAAACTGTTGCAAAAAAAAACACCCAACCTAGAACAAATTGCAACAGAAATTATTTTAGTTGTATTTGTGATTCACTTTTATATACGTAGGTGGACACTGTGGTTACAATGGTTTCAATAATTAAATATGGCACAGTTATCATTACTTTTGAAATAAACCTACATAAGAGTAAGACATAAATAAACTAATTTACAAACCCTGAAAATATGGAATATTTCACAACAATGCAAGATTCTAAAATTCTATGTTAAATTACATAAATTAGTCAGACATTCTTTAGAATCTCTCTCTTCAACATTCCAATTGACCAGTTTTTATCAGTATTCAATGAGTATACATGGAAAAACAATCCTCATTTTAACATATTTCCACCAACTGGATTTTTCTAGACTTTTAATATATTGTTTAGAACATCAGTTGAAAAATGAAATTGAGAGAAAAAATTCTGTTGCAATTAGTTCTAGGTCAAACCTTATTTTGCCTGGACTATGTGGACAACAGCCCATTTTTACTTCAGCGAGAGGTGGCAGCAAAATTGACAAAAGCCACCAAGATTAAAGATGAACACAAGGGATTGCATAACATGTTGCCCATAGAGGATGTGAGAATACCAGTTACAAAATATTACAAAAGGGTCGTTTTTATGGAGAAGCCTGAGACTCTGGGCTTCTTTGTTCAGATCCCTGAGCATAACATTGCTGGACAACTGGCTTTGCAAGAAAACACCTCTACAGCCCTGCAAAGCAGTCCCCAGTATGTAAGACCTGGAAGTCCTGAAAGATTCACCCCAATGTCAGATGGGAGTGAAGCCTGGTTTACTGGGTATGTCTACTGTAGTAGATGAACCACATAACTTTTCGATAAGTTAATAGTAAAATATTTAAACTTTATTTCTTTATTTCTACAGTGAAGAAGACCTCTATGATAACGAAGAAGAGCTTGGGGCAGTGAGAGAATGTCATGTGGAAATGATAAGTAAGTAAACGTAACTAACTGCCATATTGATATTTAGCCTTGCCATTTGCAATGCCAGTAAATCTGATGTTCATCATCTGAATGCAGGTCCAGAGCATGACCAGAGCACTGTTGCACTGCCAGTGGACATTTCGATTTACAGTAAAAGAGAGTGGCGGGAGCGGACAGACAAAAACTTTGTCATCAGGAAGGTTGGTTTCACAGTTTACATTTTCACAGCTGAATTTGAAGTTGAAACACTGAGGATGACCAACCCTGTCAATAATTGTTGCTTTACTTGGGAACTTGTAGAGGGATTAAAGGACACCTATTCACTCGTTATTACAAAAATGCCCTTAGTGGCCATGCGTGTGCAGTACCCATGTATATCTAATTTCATGACTTGGCTCTAATCATTATTCGCTTTGTCCTTTCAATATGTGTCTTCAGGGCTACAGTGTGCTTTCCCAAAGCTTTAGATGCCTTCAGTAGGTGAGGGAAGAAAACTATAGTGCTCTGCGAGCCTCCTTGTATCAGGCACTCATGAGCACTAGCCAGCCTCCTGACTGGCTACTGAAGGACTCCTTTTTATTGGTATGCTGTTCTCTTTAGGGAGCAATGGTTTAACATAGTTCCACTCACAGTTAGACCTATATCTACTGAAAGGCAGTTCTTGATGTAATCTTTTTGAATAATATTCTACTGTATTTTGTAAATTGATTCTTTGAGTCTGATCAAGATTGCAAATACTAATTAAATTCTCTTACATTTACATTTGCTCATTTTACCAGATTCCACAAAAGCTTGAGTCTTCGTATGGCCTCATTAAAGATTGGCCATTTCCTGACATTTGCAAGCAAATATTTTGGATAAACAATTCAGTGGATCCTATGAAGCATTACCTCAGTGCTTTACAGAAATGGGTACAACTCTTATTTGTACATTGTTGTTATATTGTAATGTAAAACATTGTTAGAAACAGTCACTGAGTCAGTTGAGACAGCGTATTCAAGTGTGTTTATATATGTGTATGTGTTTTTTATTTCTATAGTGGTTTGCAGCAGCAGCCTCCTCTAGGATTGAGGGTCGCAGATGTGTCTGTGAGCAGCTGTTCCAGGGTGGAGAGGAAGAATTTGGCATCATGGAAGCACTTAAACTACTTATGCTAGCTCGCACTGTGGAGTTTTACATCGCCATGCAGAAGGGTGATAATGTGCCTTTCTTGATTTGTCTGCTGTTTGCCCGAGATACATCGTCATGCCCACGCACATTCCTGGCCAACCACTTGAGCAGGGTTGGCTTCAGTGGAGGTGTGGAGCAGGTGAGAGGGGCCAAGGGGACTGTTGTTCATGTTTTTGCTGTGGTCATTGTCTTTTTAACTGACAGATAAGAATTCTGTATTGAACTCTTTTATTATATCTCTTACCATAACCCTCATCATAGATGGAAATGTTCCTCCTGGGATATGCACTGCAATGCACCATTAAGGTGTACCGCCTCCATAGGGCCAACACAGAGGAGTTTATCACACACTACCCTGTTGGACACCTTCAGGACTGGCCCTCTGTGTGCTTAGTTACCAAGGATTTACATTTACATTTACATTTATGCATTTAGCAGACACTTTTATCCAAAGAGACTTACAAAAAGAGGATAACAATCAAATCAAAGATGACCACCACTACAATGTTCCTGTTGGTGACCCCACCTATCCTCTCTGGTGGACCCCAATGATAGGCCCAAATGCTTTTTTGCAGCAACTTGGGCTGCCAGTAGACATTCTAATTTACAGTGAAAAACAGTGGAAAGAGCAGACAGACAAAAATATTGTCACCAGGAAGGTTGGTTTCAAAGCTCACATTTTCACAATTGATCCAGAGGTTGAATTCAAAGTTGAAACATTGTGAATAGCCAACCTCCTGCCAATTGTTGGAGGAAGTAGGATACACTTGATCTTGGATTTCTTGTGGAACTTGTAGAGAGATTACAGACAAGCTAAGAGGCAATGTCCAAGAGATGCCTCCTAGTGGCCTTGGGTGTGGGCAGTATTCATCATGTATTTAGTTTAAGTAATTACCTATGATCTGCTAGGCTACAACAATTTGTACACCAATTATCATCCACTCTCTCCTTCTATACTGTATGTGTAATTCCCCAGGGCTACACTGTGCTATCCCAGAGCTTTAGGTGCCTCCGGCAGGTGAGAGAAGACAACTACAGTGCCCTGCGAGCCTCCCTGTATCAGGCACTCATGAGCACTAAGCAGCCTCCTGACTGGCTACTGAATGACTCCTTTTAATTGGTATGCCCCTCTCTTTAAGAAGTACTGGCTAAAATCAGTTCAGATTTAATCTTTTTGAATAGTCCATCACAGCATTTGTTTTTCATATTGATTCTTTGATTCAATCCAAGAATCCAAATATAAAGATAGTTTGCTTGCCTTTGCTTTTGCTCATTTTACCAGATTCCAGAAGAGATTGAGTCGTTGTATGGCCTCATTAAAGCCTGGTCATTTCCTGATTTATGCAAGCAGACGTTTTGGATAAAAAGGTCACTGGATCGTATGAAACATTACCTTGGACATCTCCAGAAATGGGTAGGCTACAATTTGATCTTTTATTGTAATGTTATAATAAAATTGTTGGATGACACCCATTGAGATAAGACAATTTATTAATGTGTGCATATATGTATATATTGTGTGTGTGTGTTTTTGTGTGTGTCTAAAGTGGTTTGCAGCAGCAGCCTCTTCTGGCCTTGAAGGTCGCAGACATGCTTGCGAGAAGCTGTTCCAGGGCAAAGAGGAAGAGTTTGGCATCATGGAAGCACTTAAACTACTCATGCTAGCTCGCACTGTGGAGTTTTACTCCGCCATCCAGAGGGGTGATAATGTGCCTTTCCATATGTGGCAGCTCTTTTCCCAGGATACATCATTGTGCCCACGCACAGATGAGAAGTTGTATTGAACTCTTTTGTGATATGCCTACCATGACCTTTTTCCTATTCTCTGCAACACAGATGGAAATGTTCCTCCTGGGGTATGCACTGCAATGCACCATTAAGGTGTACAGCCTTCATAGGGCCAACACAGACAAGTACATCACATACTACCCTGTTGACCACCTTCAGGACTGGCTCTCTATCTCCTTGGTTACCAAGGACGACCACCACTACAATGTGCCAGTTGATCACCCCACTCATAGAGTTGGCAAGTGAACCACGTCATTCTGTATGCTGCGGGTTAGCATTTTCCTA
Organism: Limnothrissa miodon; assembly: GCA_017657215.1. NCBI lineage: Eukaryota > Metazoa > Chordata > Actinopteri > Clupeiformes > Clupeidae > Limnothrissa > Limnothrissa miodon. Next base: position 656,944 of record JAGFZM010000008.1, on the reverse strand, counting down.
CTTCCGGTTCCTAAGCAAAAACCCCTATGGGAAAATGAATGGCTCAAATAACAAAACAACATACAACAAATATGGCAGTGTCTGACCTACGAGGACCTAAGCATTCGTTTTTCATCATAAAATGAGTAGCAACATAGTTTGGGTGTGTTTTTTAGACGCATAGTAACAATGATAAATGAATGTTGCTACCCCTCTGCTAACAGCGAAAAATGAAGGACTACATGGAGTTGTCTCTTTCCTTTGACGTCATTTTCAAAAACTACGGTAAAATGATTTAAAATGCAATATGTTATTTATTTACAATGATTCAGTGTAATTTACAATGATTACAACGGTCAACAATTGGCAAATCTTTCACTCACATGCTTTTGCTCACACCTTATTTGAGGAGCTCCAAATTTAACATTGGATTTTCCATAGGGGAAAAACCTTAGGAACCGGATGTCTTGAAATGCTAACAAGAAAAACTACAGGCTTCCGGGTCACTTGCCAACTCTATTCTCTCTCTGAGGACCTAAATGATTGGCCAACCAGCAACCATGATTCTGCAGCAACTTGATTGTTGACCCAGGTGATCAGGGTCCAATCTTGTTCCAACTCCATATTTTCACATAAATATATTCTTTCAGCATCATACTCCCAACTATACTGTGCCATATTTTGTCAGCAGATTTTTTTTTTAATGAACAACCACAGCGATTGTTTTATGTAGTGTGATATGTTATTATTTGATTTTATTCAGACTGAAAGTTCAACACAAGTGAAGCATCAGATGTTGTCACTGACCATGCAAGTCAATGTAAATCTTAAAAAATAAGACAAAGAATTTACTTCTGGTGAGCAGAGTAAAGTGGATTACCACAGACAGGAACCATCATCTAACATTGATGGCATTGTGCTCTGCCTATCTATCATCTTTGGTAGTTCCATCCATATATGAATAGATTATTGTACATAGATTGCAAAAAGGATCACCAGTGAGAAACAGTGACATACATCATCTATGTTGAAAACAGTCACAAAACAAACACTTCACATTGCATATTTTGGCATTTTATTTCAATCGTGAAAAATGCATCACCACTAATCCTGAAGGTTTGTGCATTGTTTGGTGAAATAGACTCCAAACTCGTTGAAAACTAATTGCGTCAGAGAGGATACTTACAGGAAAACATTTATTGATAAAGATCAAATAAATTACACTATGTACAATCACTGATCAACCCTTTTTTGTTGTGGCAAAGTAAAAACCTCACAATGTGATCATACCTGAATACAGAAAATATTCATTAATGCTTTCTAAAAATATCACAAATGAAAGTACATCGAATATTTTTTTGGTTGTTGACAGACATGAATACGTCTTGCCTTCTTGTGAATTCCTGCAACCTTATCTGTTGTCTTCAATAATGATGGTCCTTCTTGGGTAGGTGTCAACATCAACGAAAATGTACCGGAATTCATATTTACCAGTTTCAGGATTCTGGGGGAAATTATTTTTTTGTACAGTTAAAACATGTTTTCAACTACTTTTATAAATGACTGATCTGTTACTAAATATAACTCATGGTTTAGCTTTAAAAGCACTTTAAAGAATTCAATCAAAGACACTACTACTAACAGCAACACTGAAGTCATGCTACTATTTAGTTGACAAACTAAAGTTTGGCTTGACACTTAAAATAGTAATGTAGAGGCGTTAATTAAGTAGATTAGACATGAGTCCTGAGGGCATTTTTTTTGTAAATGTCGAAAAGAGCATTACAATAATCTAACTGAATAATCTAACTGAAATAACCATAGCCTATACAATAAGTTGTGTTGAATAAGAAGATCTGATCTTTTTGATACAAAACAGTACCGGTAATATGTAAGATCTAAAGGGTATGCTGTTGAGTTTTTGAGTGTATTCCGGATACTCTTAGTGAGCCATGGGAGGCAGGTGGTTGGTTTAGTGGTTCACTAGGCCCTCAAATTAAACATATCAACAAGTGCTGAAGCTTGCAAATAGGAACAGAATACTTATTTGCAATCAGCAAAAGGGACAAGAAGTAATGTCAGCTTATTTAGGTCAGGGGTTCAGGGAGGTCTATAAAAATAACTACCATAGATGTATTAAATCTAATGTCTCTTTGCTCAACAACATGCCAAGGCTCACTGTAAACACTTCCAGATATAAAAGAATGTTAGCTTTCTTGACCTGATATTTAAAATGCATCCTTACTTCTATCGACTCTGTGTGTACAGTCCCTTGTCTTCCAGGTTCTGAACCCTCAATGTAAAACTTCAGCCTCATATACTTCAGTCCATCTTTCATGTATTCGACATGACTACAAAGAAAGCAAAATTAAAAACAAAAAAAAAAAGTCATTGCTGCACACACACATACATGTATGTATGTATGGGAATAAAGTCATATACAGTCAGGCCCAAAAATATTTGGACAGTGACACAATCATGATTTGGGCTCTGCATGCCACCACATTGGATTTTAAATAAAACAAGTACAATGGAATTGAAGTGCAGACTTTAAGGTTTAATTCAAGGGGTTGAACAAAATATATGATTAAACATGTAGGAATTGTAGCTATGTTTATACAAACAATGCTAATTTCAAGGGCTCAAAAGTAATTGGACAAATAAACATAACCCTAAGTAAAATGTTACTTTTCAGTATTTTGTTGAGAATCCTTTGCAGGCAATGACTGCCTGAAGTCTGGAACCCATGGACATCACCAAACGCTGGGTTTCCTCCTTTGTGATGCTTTGTCAGGCCTTTACTGCATCTGTCTTCAGTTGTTGCTTATTTGAGGGTCTTTCTGCCTTAAGTTTTGTCTTGAGCAAGTGAAATGCATGCTCGATAGGGTTGAGATCTGGTGATTGACTCGGCCATTGCAGAATATTCCACTTCTTTGCTTTAAAAAAACTCCTGGGTTGCTTTTGCAGTACGTTTTGGATCATTGTCCATCTGTACTGTGAAGCGCCGTCCAATCAACTTTGCTGCATTTGGCTGAATCTGAGCCGAAAGTATATCCCTATACACTTCAGAATTCATCCGGCTGCTTCTGTCTTTTGTCACATCATCAATAAACACAAGTGACCCAGTGCCATTGGAAGCCATGCATGTCCATGCCATCACACTGCCTCCACCATGTTTTACAGAAGATGTGGTGTGCTTTGGATCATGAGCTGTTCCAATTCTTTTCTGAACTTTCTTCTTCCCATCATTCTGGTACAGGTTGATCTTAGTCTCATCTGTCCAAAGAATGCTGTTCCAGAACTGGGCTGGCTTCTTCAGGTGTTTTTTGGCAAAGTCAATTCTGGCCTTTCTATTTTTGAGGCTGATTAATGGTTTGCACCTTGTGGTGAACCCTCTGTATTTACTCTCATGAAGTCTTCTCTTTATGGTAGACTTAGATACTGATACACCTACTTCCTGGAGAGTGTTCGTCACTTCAGTAGATGTTGTGAAGGGGTTTTTATTCACCATGGAAAGGATTCTGTGATCATCCACCACTGTTGTCTTCCGTGGACGTCCAGGCCTTTTTGAGTTCCCAAGCTCACCAGTGCACTTTTTTTCAGAATGTACCAAACTGTTGATTTGGCCACTCCTAACACTTCTGCTATCTCTCTGATGGATTTCTTCTTTTTTTCAGCTTCAGGATGGTCTGTTTCACCTCCATTGAGAGCTCCTTTGACCGCATGTTGTGTGTTCACAGCAACAGCTTCCAAATTCAAACACCACACCTAGAATCAACTCCAGACCTTTTAACTGCTTAATTGATGACAGGTTAACAAGGGAAGAGCCCGTGCAGCCTTCTGAGTCAATTGTCCAATTAATTTTGGTCATTTGAAAAAGAGGCAGCTACGTATTAAAGAGCTGTAATTCCTGGACCCTTGGTCCAATTTGGATGTGAATACTCTCAAATTACAGCTGAGAGTCTGCACTTTAAGCCCACATTGATTATATAATTGTATCCTGAATTTGTTTTCATAAACAGCTAAAATAAAAAAAAAGTGTCACTGTCCAAATATTTTTGGGCCTGACTGTACATAAAGAGTACTTAAGGTTCAGCTTACATTGCATTACATTGTTCAAGTGTATTCAAAGACATTTCTGAACATTGCTTTAACCAGAATAGTGTTTGGAAATTGTTTTTTACCAGAATACTGACTTAATTTTAAATTTCCTACACACGTACACATATAGTCACAGATCTTGTTTTTATATATAAAAAAAGTGTTTGGTGGAAAGTTTGTCTAGACTCACCTGGGTAACAAGAGGATTAACTGCAAGCTTCAAAGCCATGAGCACTCTTACCTAACTTGTTGCCTTCTGCCTCTTCGTGTAGTCTCCCCATAGCATTTAATAGGCTCCCCGAAAGCTCCAATGACCTACGTATATTATCCAAATAAATTTGCCATTGTGACAACTATGGCTGTATGCTAGTAAGAGAAAGAGAAATCACAGAAATCCTGAAGAAACACTGAAATTAGTTGTCTGAACACAGCTCACCTCTGGGTGGGACCTGCATTTCTGAAAAGCCTTTCCATAAATTTTACTTGGACTTGATGATGAAAACAACTCTTGGAAAACAACATACAACAGTCCACCTGAAATGACAGATTAACACAGATCATATGAACATCTTCCAAAGGTTAAATAAGCTAAATACAAATGGTAACTCATCTTACAAGTGCTATATATTATTTCAAAACAGATAATGGTAGCCAAAGGCCTTTATTAAGGTGTGTTGACCAGATGCTATCGTGGTTCACTGTGCGTTGTGCAGAATAACGTCAGGCGGGTGATCAGAATTCAAACCTGTAACTCCGAGTCCAATAAGGACAACGATAAGGTAGGTGAAATCCTTGCCTGCCCGTTTCACTATTGAGGAGAGAAGGGCATACCATCACACAAGGAAATAATCTTGGCACTTACGTTAATGACTAGAAGGCATTGGGTAAAGTGTTAACATTACCTTTCTGTGCAGCGGTTAGCCTTGGTCCGCTCTGTGTGCTTTGGACAGACACCTGTTGTTCATTATCCTCCCCTTGGTTTGCTTTACTTCTTAGCTTCGTATCGAGACAAATATTACGACTGTGCAACACTGATGTCTTACTGTGAACGAGCGATGCATATTCTGACAGCTGGAATATACCGGTAACAGATCTCGTGGCAAGAAGCACTGGAGAGGTGCTGTGCAAGAAGCGGTGCACATGCAAACAACATTGAGATGTCCTAACAAGTGGCAGTTTTAGATATGCACCTCGCAGTTGTCTGAAAGCAGTGGTGACCACCATGTTGCCCTTTAGTGAACCCTGAACTTTCTATGCTTTAAACAAACCCATATCAATTACGTTGCACAACAAAGTCCAAGAGTTTCATGTCATTGACACATCTAAGAAATAAATTGTGTTTGTGCAAGCAAGAAAGAGATTACAGCTACAATCTGGCAAGCGCTATCGTAGGCTAGCAACACTGTGCAACTCTGCACTCATCGGCGCATTTCTTATTCGTCATTGAAACGCCTAGGTCCTCTGGAAAGCACCGCCCCTTAAAGTCATAACCAGTTTTGAGGAATCCCTTATTAGGCTATTTACTTTGGTCTTTAGTATCATCCATCTTCAATTAATTTGGATGGCATAGGCTGTAATTCCCAGTAGTTAACCGAGATATTATCTTCTGCATGCAATTTTGGGCAGGTATGCATTTGGCAACAGCAAGAACAATCGCTATAACCACAATAATAATAGTAATAATAATAATAATACCATAACCCCTGTTATTTTCAGTTGGTATCAGTTTATTGAAAACATTCTTCCCAGCAAATAAAGTCAGTTTGTAACACACACAGTTTATTCTGGGCCAGACAAAATGCTACTGAAAAGCACCTCAGTGACATGTTTGATGAGTTCAACATCATCACTTGCATTGGCCTAGTAAAAGGCAGGCAACTTTCTTATAAGGACATGACCCATCCCCTGTGAATAGGATGGACATTGTGTCCTTTCTATAATGGAGAGGAGCTCAAGGACATCATTCAACATTCACTTTGACTCTCAAACTCTTCTTATGACATTGTATTATGACATCTTTTATTCACTTAACGTTTAACGCTTTGTCACAGATATATCAGAACCTGGAGTCCCAGTCGGCTCTTAAAAAACATCCCATAGTGGCCACTGATATCATGGCTTTTCCAGAGATGATGAAAAAATCTTCCTGTATTCAAAAAGAATTAATTTTAGCAACACAGCTTTACAGTTTGCAAATAAAAAAAGGAAAGAAAAAAATGAAAGGACGTCTGACATTTTTTGTCTTCTTTTTTTTTGTTATTCATAATGAGTAAATGTACATTAAAGGTTGTTGTAGGTTCTTTTTCTTAAAAAAAAAAATAAAAAATAAAAAGATGTGAGTTCAGTCCTCTCACAGTAATGTAGTTTTCATGTCACAGTTTTTCTTTTTTTTTTTTTTTTACTTTGTCAGAAATCATGGAAGTTGCCAGTCTTCTTCCACCACAGAGAGAGAAAGAACCCAATTCACCCACAGGAGAAGACTGACTTTAATCACAATATAGTCTAATAGTTCAATAGTTCAATAGTTCTAATAGTACTCAAAGCCACAGTTCTTTCGAGATGCATGAGGGTGTTAGAGAGAGAGAGTTAACACCATAAGCTGTCACACGTGGCAAGATGTAGGGAAATGTTGTATTTGCCTGTAGAAAAATAAGAACACTATTAGGTCCATTTTATAGCAAGCTTTCTCCTGATAGCCCTTAATAGGCCTTTAGTTGGCCCACGCGTGTTCGTACTGTTTGTTGCATAGACATTCTGAGAGAGAAGGGTATATTCAGAGCCTCTTGCCAGGACTTATCAGGACCAGCCAGGCTGGACACATTGGGGGTTTTACCAGCAGGTGTCAGGTTCCTGCCAATTCATGAGCTGTTCATGTGCTGTTATCTGGATGGGGAAAAGGTCTGTACATCTAGTTAAGCTAAGGGCTGTTATGATATAATTTTAAGTGACCTTAACAGATACTGTACATCTACTGATGCGTATCAGACAAGATTTGAATCCACAGAAACAAAGTCAGCAAACAATATCAATGTGTTTCTCTTTCAGTGATAATTTGTGCAATGAAGTGTTCATCCATGACACAAAGGCAGCTGAATGAATCCCAAATGAATGAGCTTTAGGATATCATGACAACACACCAGGACACAACATACATAAATGCAGCAAAGCACAAACATTCTTTTCTACATAACAAGCATATGATTTAAATCTTAGCAAAAAAGGCCTCAAGCATGACTATACACGTGGTATTTTAAATATGACTTCACTATACCCAAAGTACTTATCAATATGTAAAAATAATTTAGACTTACAGACCCTTTGGGCTTTTTCATTTCAACCATTTGTTAATAGACATAACCAGATTGTTACTTATTTCCGTCATCACATAACTTTCATAACTCGTGTCTTTCAGGAGAATATAACAAACAGGCCTACAGAATTGAGTATGACAAACATGTAAACTCCTACTGTTAATGTAATACAGGAGAGGAATAAACCCATACTTTACATACTTTCATATTTTAAAAGGCATACTGTTAATGTGAAGCTTAAGGTGGGCTTATAGGGCTATGTTACTATGTAGTTTTGACAATGGGGAGTATGACTGCTAATTAAATATGATCCTGGTCAATACACACACATCATACAATTTATGTTTTTATTTTAGTGATAAAAAAAATATTTATCTATCATGACCTACCTATATACTGTTTTTCATTGTCCCAACATGATATTGGATCCCAGTGTCTGGTAAATAGCCTATATGGTGTGCATTTAGTGTTAAGCTAAAAATGTCTACATTCTGCAATGTAATAAATCATCATAAAAGCAAACACAAACATGACATGATCAAATTATAAGTACATGAAGAGAAATTAAATGGTTCTGCTTGATTGTTGTGTCTTATAAAGCACTTTAGCTAAAAAATGGTCTATGAAAGACTGAGTCCATTACAAAAATGAATGTGTTGTACCAAAAAGTTATCTGCTACAAAAATGTAGCAATCACTGGGTGTTTTTAATTGTCCTCCTCAAGCACCTCAAGTATGCTTTGTACTAAAAAAGTTAAACACCTTATTTAAACCCAGCATCACAGAATTACTGAACACATTCATGTACAAAGATTGACATCAGTTTGTAGATTTTGCCCACAGAGTTTCTTTATGCTTTAAAACTTAAATGAAACCCCACCCTGGTTTCCATGGTGAAAAGCCTACAAAAACATACTATATCCTTTTAACTGTTGCTGTTGAAGTAAGTAGTAAACTAAGCCCAGGCTACCTAACGTATGCTAGGTCTACTAGTCTGCGCACTGGCTTGGCTTGGCTTTGCACATCATAGTCTGGAGAAGCTGCATGAAAAGGAAAATTTTCAAAATTTGTATGCATCACATATCCTAACAAGACATCCACAAATGTAACAGTAACGGTAACTTTCAAAAGTGCTATTCAAGGATATGTAACGACTGTTTAGTGAAGATATGAACTATAAAACTCTGTTGTCATTAAATCCTTGCATGAGACCATGATTTGCCAAGTGTGTACTGTAGGCTTAAGGCTTCAAAACATGGAAACATGGATGGGGTTTCAATTATGTTTTGCTGACTTCATTGCAAAGGTCTAATATACTAGTCCATAAGCCGTGCAGATGTGATTCTGGGTTTAAGTAAAGTTATACCAACATTTTACAGGGAAAAGAAAGAATATGTACATATTTTACTGACGGACATGCAGTTTATTATGATAATACTAGAATTGGGCTATTTGCTATTTGGGTTTGATTTTCTTTCGTAAGCTAATTAAATTTAAGTTGCTAAAAGTTGTTTTTTTTTTTCCCCAGGAAACATGATAGGCATGCAAAGATCTCAAGATTTGATTTATTAACAAGAAAATATGCATGTTAGGAGGACTATCTGTTCAACTAAGTAGCAGGCAATTTAGTAGCACATCCAATTTTTTGATGAGTCAATGAACTACTACCATGCAGCATGATATATCAATGAAGAAGACAAGTTGTCTTTGTTCAACTGAATACTAAATTGTGCCAGTCCTGTACAACTGTAATATCTAAAATCCAATTTTAAATTTTGCTGTACAGGCATTCTCAGGTGTTCTGTGATGGCAGGACTACAAAATTTGACCAGTTATGACCATCTGCACCACAAGGAACACATCATCCCTGAATTAAAATATCAAGTCTTTTAAAAAAAAAAATGAAAAGTCATTTTCATTGCATTTAAAGTCCTTTGTTGTTGAGAGTTTCTATACACATAGAATCAGCATAGGGATGCTTCTACAGTCTCGTTGAACCATCATGCTGGTGTATAGCTCCGTCCCATACGTTCATATGTCACTGAAGCTCGTTCGTATTGATCCAGGATTGCACTATTTTCAAGAAGTCTATACAACGGAGACAATGCAACATAATGCAAAACATAAGCACATAGCACACAGAACACACTACATCAATTCAGTGAATGATAGTACACCAAATAACAAACACATGTTCATTAAACGATAGACAAAAAACAAACACACTCACACAGAACACAAGGTTATACCTATATTTCAAATGTTTACTAAACTGATTTTTAAAATTGATCTATATGTTTATGTGTGTCTATTTGAATTATTACCTAGATATATGAAAGTATGAGCTTGTACCATTATAGCATCCCAAGTAATCACATCCATATGGTATACTTTTTGTGATGTGCACAAAAACTTCTCAAGAAATGCACCGTATAATTATACACCACTAAATATGTGAGGGCTTCACCCTTTTGCAGAGATTAAAGGAAGTGTAAAAACAGTAACAGGTTAGTTGCATTCTCATAGACAACACAGAGAACAAAAAAAATGATATTGTCCATGCCAAATGATCACATACATGAGTGTCAACTTAGACTTAATGAGAATTTAAATAAATCACAAGGCCTCACTACTAAGCAAGCTAGGATCTCACACGTGTGTGTGTGTGTGATACATGGGACGCATGAATGAATGGATGCAACAAATGAACAACACAGCAAAAAGAAACTGACTTAGCACAAACAAAACACAAACAAAGAACACACAACTATGGCCGACATTGATCCACTGGCCAACGATGACCACACAGAGACAGAGAGCGGAGCAGGGGAGTGCGCCATCGAAAGGTGTGCTTACCTTGAGATTGTCTCCTAGACCCTAGTGGTGTTGTACTCAGACTCATGTTTGCTTAGAGACCCAATGAGGCAGAACCTGGAATATCACGGCTAATTGTTTTAATAACATCCTTATGGTTTGGCAATGGGAAATTATAATGCATGTCTCATAGAACTGTAGCATATACTATATATATACCCCAGAGCAGTGCAGCATTACACTTACAGTTGATTTCTACCCCCAAATTTAATCCACCTGCATGCAGTCAGTCAGATTGAAAGGCAGACAGCAATGCACACACAATGTGCATGCAGAGGACTAACTCTCCACTCTTTCAGATGGACTTTCATAACCCTCTAACAGATACTTGTAAACGACTCAGTTTCAGAAATAAATATTTACACTGAATACCAAGCATCCTGTGTGCAGTGTGGTAGACAGACATAGTCTTGTATTGACCACAGAACAGGCTTTAACATGCCAAATTTGTAGACCACACAGAGAACATGTGTATGTGCATATTGTGCATGTGAAACCTATATCACTATATCATATTTTTGGCTAAGTAATCACTAATCATCATTCAGCCCTTGTGTCATTTGTGTAAAAAATACATCAAAAATCTGTGACTGAGAACGATCATGCAAAACTTTAAGTGCATTTTTACATTAGAAAAGAAAGCTGTATTTTGCGTGACACACACACACACACACACACACACACAAATATAAGTCCACAGGAGGAGACACCCTGGCATGAGAGAGCTGCACATGCAAGCATGTCCGGAGCAGCTGGGAAGCTCATTTTAAAGCCCCGCAGCGCTCAACAGCTCCAAGACTGCAGGCCTTGCTGCTCACACACAACCCTACCTAGATTAAACGACTGCATATGCCTGAAGGAGGAGAGAGAGCGGAAGAAGACAAAGGCAAACAAAGGCGAGAAATAAGGCAGTTATCTTAAAAGAGGAGTAATGAGAGAAACATAACCGAAAGAAAACAAAGAAGAGAAGCACATGAAAAAGAGCAGAGGAAGAGCAGAAACAGAAGTCAGTGAGTAAGTAAGTAAGTAAAAAGGAGGTTAAGTGGAAGAGGTGGGGTAAGAATTGAAATGCATGTCTGGGCAAAAGAGGTCCCCCACATGTTGTTCTAAAGTTTACACGTTTGCTCCTTTCCATTATAAGCACTGTCATCATCATCATCAAAAATCAATGGATACTGACCGTTGCACTGCCTTCTCGTGCCGGGACAGCCTGTGACTGGTGGTTGGCACCTCTTCCAGGTCATCGTCGAGGTCGCAGGGGTCGGCGGCGGCCTCTTGCGAGTAGCTGTGTTTCATCACCAGGATGCTGCGGCGGTTGCCTCCGCCAGAGGTCGGTGGAAGCAGGGGCCGCACCACGGGCTGGGGCGGGAGCTCGCTGAGGATGGCGGCGGCGGCCGAGGCTTCGCGTGCCGACAGGTTGCTGCGGCTGCCTTTGGCGCTGGAGAGCTGCGAGTGTGAGCCTCCCATGCCCATGCCCAAGCCCAGCCCTATGCCGCCCACGCCGAGTCCGCCCATGCCACCCCCGCCACCGCAGTGGTGGTCGTGGATGCAGCGTGAGGACGAGCGCCGGAGCTTGTGGTAGTTCTCGAAGTCGTCGGTGAGATCCACGAGGTCGGCGGAGGCAGCAGCACTGCGGAGTGTGCACAGCTCGTAATGTGGCGGCTCGAACACCTCCTGGAACATGGTCGGGTCAAAGTCCTCCCGCCGCAGGATGTACTTCTTGCGTGGCTGTTTGATCTGCACCACCACAGACACCACCAGCAGGATGAGCACCACGCAGCACGTCACGCCAATGATTGTCCCGTTGGTGTTGTTCAGGTTGTCAAGGATGTTTGCTTTTCTCTTCTCTGCACACACACACATGCACAAACACATGGTGAAAAATTGCCCAAGTGAACATCACTGAATTCATTGTATTATTTCTGCAACAAACATCAAACAACAAGTCATAATAACCACAGACATTTTTTCAGAAAAAAAAAACTCAAGTAATTTGTCTAAAACTGCAGCATGGTTACAAACATGGATGGCTGAACAACAAGCCCTTCAAAGTGAAGGGGTACATACCACCCCATCTAGGCTTCAGAGGCAGTAAAAAGCCAGAAAGAATTGCCAGCGAACTTGCTTATTAGGGGCCATTAGAATTTCTGTTCTTATAAAAAAAAAAGTGTTTTTACAGTCAATATACTGTACAGCTGCAGACTGATATTTGGCAAGACATCATTATAAGGGACATGAACTCAGGGATTGAGGAAATCAAGGGATAAACCAAGGTTGTCATTCATTTACTATAATGCCAACATGCTCATTTAAGTAATGTGACTGTCAAAATGAAGCCAACATTCTTTTATCTCCACAGAACCATGGAAGCATACCTGCTAAGGATGGATGTGTACATGTAGTTTCAATATACAGCACTAGGAGAGCTACTGTACATTCAGAAAACCTACCAGTTTCCAGTAGTGCAATTCACCTAAGGCTTGCTTGTGTGTGTGTGTGTGTGTGTGTTTGTGTCTGTGTGTGTGTTTGTGTCTGTGTGTTTGTGTGTGTGTGTGTGTGTGTGAGAGAGTGTGTGGTCTGCAAATAAGCAGGGCAAATGCATCCTTCATTTCATCCCTGGCTTTGCAGCTGTTTCCCATCACCTGCAGCAGTGCACCGACCCAAAGCAGTCAATCATCAGTCATTCTTGGCCAGAACTGCGGCAAGGAGTCGCAGCGGCCCCATCAGCGCTCCCAAGTGCAGTACCACACAGAGTGGGAAACCGTAATGTCAACAGAGGGGGCCATTACGACTGCCTTAAAAAGAAGAGGATCAGCACCTAGAGACCCACTAGCGTCTATTACAGGCTTCACAACTGCAGAATTCATTAGGTTTGCTGACGGCAGGTAAAGGCACTCGCCCATAGATGAGCAGCAAACGAATTTTAGATTTAATGCTTCGGGTCACAACAGCTGTTTAGTGATCAGTTTACATTCCCGGTAGGTGCAGAATCTGACGAGTAGGAGGAGCATCTGAATGAGAATGAGAGGACTGCTTCCTTGTGGAGAACACTATAGACTGGTGACCACAAAGCGTGTAAAAACCCAACTCATCTGTTTTCACCCATGGGGAAATAAGCATCTGTTGCAGAGCCTGATACATTTCAGCCGATAAAACAGTTAAATGTTATATATCAAAACAAAACGGTCGACAAAGACACTGACCTTTCATCTCCAATGCCAGGTCAGGTCGGCCTGGTTTGCTTACCTTTGCAGTGGTTCTCATCCCAAGGATAGACGCAGTTCTGGATGCCGTTGCACACCAGGGAGTTGTTGATGCACATGTTGCTGTGACAGAAGAATGTGTCCGCATCACACGGAGCTGTGGGGGAAAGAGGCACACTACTTAAAGTAATAGACCAAGCTAACAACCTTTACAAACTCTTTTATGATCACTTATTAAATTAAGTTAACCCCTACAGTACAGAAAGACTGCATGTTCAGTTCACCAAGGTTTGCAAATCAATATAATGGTAATCGATATATTGGTAATAAGGCACTTACAAAGGTGAGAAAAATGAAGATGTGAAAATGAAGTGGCCTACTGGTTAAGGCTTGGGGCTTGAAACTGAAGGATTGCTGGTTTGATCCTTAAGTGTCCTTGAGAAAGGCACCTAACCCCTCACTGCTCCACTGTGTAGCCTACTGTTCCAGGTTAGTGTGCTTCTCTTCACTGTGTATTTTCTGTGTGCATTTCACTTATTCACAATTTGAATAAAGGTATACAGTATATACCTTTTGCATGTCAATACTTTTGACCATCCTCCTGAGTACATACTTGTTATATGATTTATATCTGTCTCCCTTGTCATAAAATCAAACTGGACAATGCAGGACTTGTTACAATCACCTCCTTGAAAATATTTTACTGCTCTATTTAACTGCCTGCTGTGTTCTGGTAAAATTTCACCGTTTTCAAAGTTTTATCTCTGAAAAATGTTGTTAGCTTGATCAGACTGACCTATGATTTCATGAATTTGTCCACAAAGTGAATTTCTACACACTAAATACATTTGATTATTTTACATAAATTGTTTTGTGTTTTATTCAACTTTATAACGATCTTACCGGTCAGGAACGGCCAAAATGGGGAAGACAACAATTAATGAAAAAAAAAAAAAATCCCATGGGAACACAGTTCTCACAGAAAATTGCAACAGTGTTTCAATAACATTGAACTTTTCCCACAGATTTGTATACAGTATAATGCTTATGTGAGGCCTTGCTCAGAATTCATTATGTGTATTAAGGTCAGATAAATGAGCCATAGAGGCCAAAAATTACAAATAGAAGTTCAAAACGTGTAATGAAAAAGTAAAAGTGAAAATAAGTTAGTAAAAAAAAGATCTAACAGAATAATTAGTGATAATATATGTATTATTACAATTTTTATGATGAGTATTAATGGAATGGTCATTTTTGACCAGGAACACAAAATTGTTTAACATGAAATGAATTAATAGAATGACAAAAATAAAAAAAAAATCAATATTTATAACTTTAATGAATATGCTGTTTGCTTGCTTGTTGCATGCAGACAGAACCTTGAGGTTTGTACTTTGGTGGTTCAACATGAAAAGCCCTGTCACATACTAGGCTACATAACTCATACTATGCCAAGTTCAGGACAGAGACAAAAACTGTGGAGGATCCCTATCACACGTCAGTCTGTCTCAACGGGCTGTTTCACTCCTACCATGCTCCGATTTAGAAGCACATTAGTCAAAGAGGGTAGCAAATCTTGTGAAGATTTGCCCGTCACCACTACACAGCATTAATTTTAATCCTGCTCTTCAAATATGCATGGGAAGCAAGTCCACCTCAAACAGGAGGAGCGCTGGACTCTTGCACAAATACATTTACTTGTCTTCAGAGGGCTCGCAAAGAGTGGCCATGCCGTGACCACAGCTTGCACGCTCACAGCAATCTTTATCATTAGATGCTCTCTCTCTCTCTCTCTGTCTCTATATATATATATATATATATATACACACACTATATATATATACATGTATATTTATACAACTCATATAGATATGAGTGTGTGTGTGTGGTAGTAAAATATATTGTATGTATATATATACATACATACATACATACATATATATTGACATGGCTCTAGCGGTTGTCATGAGAACCGCTGATTATGTTAGTGCAATATTGAAATGGGCTCCATTGGCAGCTACACCCAGAGGTGGTCGTCAGTTTGTTCTGTGCATGAGGCCTAATTGGGGGTGCTCGTTTGGCGTGTTCCACGTGTGAGGCCTGATCTCCAGAGTTGTACAGCAGTATGGGGCCATAATCATTAAAGCCAGAAATTAAAGCCAGTGATGATCCGGCAGGATGTGATCCAATTAAAAAAAGTGTGTGTGACAGAGAGAGAGAGAGAGAGAGAGAGAGAGAGAGAGAGAGAGAGAGAGAGAGAGAGAGAGAAAAAAAGAGTGAAAGAGTGAGAGAACCGTGTTGTAATGTGTGGCTCTCCAGCATGGTGGAAAGATAATTACACGGCAAGGTGACTTTCAGAAGCAGTGGCTTGCTCCCCTTCCAATCAGTCCTTTGCTGATAATGCAGTCTCACGTCAACAGCAACTGTGGTAGACCCAACACGCTGACCATCCTACCTCCACGCTACCCACTCTATGTCATGTCCCACACGTTGTGCTGTTGACATGCAATAATTGATTATTTACTAGGTGGTTGTAGGGCATGCTTGTTGCCTACTCACACCTATGTTCCTTCACTAGTGAGTTGTTTCCCAGACAGAAGGCCACAGCCGATTCCCCCTTCCCACGGTGACAAGCTTCTTTCGCTCATCAGGTTATTTGAGGTGAGTAATAAAATGAGGAATCTTCCCTCAGATTCCCAGGTCGATCCTCGAGGCAGTGCAGTGAGCAGTCCTTCCGGCAGTACCGCCACCGACCACAGGATGGCACTGCAGGACTCTGAGACCTGTTGTCGGCACATGCTGCAGGAACTGGACTTCATTATAATGGGAGTGCAGGGACTAATCTCAGGAGGAATTAACTTCCGGTGATCTTATAATAACGGTGGCCTTTTCCCTCACGTGCCTACTCTTCGCTCATCTTTGCATTGCATATATTAGAGCCTAATTGAGTGACTGGACCCAATATTCCATCTTCGGCACCCCCACACAGCGGGGCCTGTGTTGTTCCAGGGGCTTCTCTGGGGGTTTAAGGATGAGAAGCCCTTCCTGTCTCTTCCTTTGTTTAAGTAATCCACATTCCCCTTTTCCAACCACTGGTCCTTAATTAATGGCCTGGAGGTGAAGGTTACGATAAAAGGCTCCTTTGTCTGTTTGATGAGCTTCCACTCAGTGATGAGATAAAAAATAATGGGCTTCTCTTGGTTGATTTGAACTTCACCGTCTACATGGAGCTTCGTGTGTTCTAGCATAACCAGAGAAAGAGAGAGAGAAGAAAGAGAGAGAAAAGACAGAAGACAGCAAACAGACCGATGAAGACACAAATATGACGGTGAAAAAATATACTAAACAGAGAAATATACAGGAAAAGAGAAACTCAAAGGAAGCAATATGAGAGAACAGCATGGGAAAGACTGACAGAAGATAGATGTTGAGAAATAGAGAAAGAAAAAGAGAAGAGAGATGGAGAGAGTGAGAGGAGAGGGAGACAGGGAGAGAGTGAGCATGGGATCAGCTACCTGCGAGGCAGAAGCAGCCGTCCGCTAGCATAACGGCATTCGGCAGGTGGTGGTCTCAAGTCGCAGCCCGCTCACACTCCAGCTTCTCTCTGAGCAACTTACGCAGGGGTGTTTCCCGGGCAACCGCACATCCGCATGTTCATTCACTCGCTAGGCTGCACAAAGGACACTGGCTCCCACACAAATCCACCCAGCATTTCACACACACACACGCGCACACACACACACACACACACACACACACACAGGCTGACAGCATGGCACAGCTGTGTGAGCCCACGGATCTATGGAGCATCCGAGCCTCACAGAGGGCATTACAGGAGGCCCATTCACCTCTCCATTCCCTCCCGTCCCAGTTGAACCCCCTTCTCTACACTCCCCTCCACAACACACTTTTGCCTCACAACGCATGATATGACTAAGCCGCTCAGCAGAGAGGAGACACTGCCATTCCTTCAGAAGACGCACAGCAGGAGAAGGGATTGCAGCTCAGAAACACTCAATTATGGGGACATCATTTGTGACGCGTGTGTCTGTGTGTGTGTCTGTGTGTGTTTGTGTGTGCGCATAAGAAATAGGGAGTTTATACACAGACACTGTTCACTTCTCTAAACACTGCACCATCCTGTCTGTAAAGTGGCATGTTGAGTTTGCATTTTACCTTCTCATAACAGGAGAGAAGGAAACAAAAAAAAGATACCGGCACAGCATTAATGGCATTTGTGACCAACTAGCCTAGGATTGGCTGATTCTGTCTAATCTGCTCCTGTCATTGTGAAACACTCAAAGCTAAGACAGGCCGCTGTGTCCCCTGAAAGATCAGACAAAGGGACACCCAGTCCATATTTGCTGGTCTTGCAGTTGTGGGGTTTCCATTTTAAAAAGCTTTGACAAGCCATAATATCTTACGATTTTTTTTTTTTTGCTAAAAGTTTTTATTTATAGTTTGAGTTATAGACTACCCTTCTCAAATGCTGAAGCTATATGCACAGCGTTCTATAGAATAATGTTTTTGTGCACCGCACACGGTTTCTATCCAAAAGGTTTCTATCTCACCGTGAAACTTAAGTGAATACACAAGCTCACCACTCAGCTGTGACCATGGCAACGCAGAACTCAAATTCAGATGGAACTTTGAGTTTTTATCCTGAGTGTATGACAATAATTATGAGCCAATTGCATGTTTTCTATGTGTGTGACAAGCCTCCCAGCAGCAATAGACAAAATGTAGTGTATTTTAAGTTATATTGACGAGTGAAAATTGTAACTACAGATTTATTTCTTTTTTATGTCAATACATCTGTGTGTCTTCTGCCAATAGACTACTAGGCTAGTGCCTGTGCCACTTAGGTGTGTAAAGCACACTCAAACACACACACACACACACACACACACACACACACATAGTCTCCTTCTGCTTTTCTCTGATGCAGTAGCCTCTGTAAATGTTAAGGTCAGTACTAGTGGACACTTAGAAGTGTGAGGCTTCCGGCTGCAGTGGCTCTGTTAGAGCTCTGCGTTTGATCCCACCAGCATTCTCTAATGATGAGCCCTGCAGGCTGTGAACATACACACACACACACACACATACACACTTTGTCTTTCAGCCATGTCTCTTTGAGTGCATGTTTTGTTGTCTTTCCCATCTCTCTCTCTCTCTTTCTCTTTCTCCTTTCTTCACAGGTAATGTATCAGAGTCAATTTGGAATCTTTTATACAGTCTCTTGGTGTCCGTCTCTCAGTCTCTCGATTTTCCCTGTTGACAATCTTCATATCCTCTACCAGTGGACAGTCATATTCAATA
The DNA here is from genome assembly GCA_017657215.1 of Limnothrissa miodon. Classification (NCBI taxonomy): domain Eukaryota; kingdom Metazoa; phylum Chordata; class Actinopteri; order Clupeiformes; family Clupeidae; genus Limnothrissa; species Limnothrissa miodon. Next base: position 638,158 of record JAGFZM010000008.1, on the reverse strand, counting down.
CTTTCCGTTTACTATATAACCACTGGTTCTAATTTTGGTCCCATCATCTCTCTCTCCCGACACACACGCACACACACACACACTGTAATCTCTCCTGTCAACTAAACCAGCCACCATATCATATAAACTGTTGCTCTTTTTGTGCCCCCACATCTCCATTTTGCTTTCAAAGTCTCTCTCTCTTCCTGTGACTCTTCCCTGCTCCCTTCATTTTTGTCATCCACTCTTTTCTCTATCCCTCCCTCATTTCTATGCCTCCCTCTCTCATTGTCTCACAGGCTTACTCATGCCATTCAGCAAGAGTTCTCACCCACAAAAATGCCACCCTGGTGACCACTCATTGTGGACTATTTTATTCCTCTTTCACTCCCTTTCTTCCTCTTTCACTGCTTTCTATGTCCTTGGTAGGCCCTCTCATCCTCTCTCACACTCCTGTTTTCTTAGTCTGCCATGCTCTCTCTCTCTCTTCCCACTCCCACGCTACAAGACAACAGCTTTGGTAGTTACTCAACTAAGTAAACTAGTATGGGAATGAAACGTGTGAAAGACGTTTGAATGTCTCGTTCTCTCTCACCTTCTCTCTCTCCCTCTCTCTCCCTCTCTCTCTCTCTCTCTCTTTTGATGCCATTATTCTTGTCCTGTTATTGAGGGTTTCCACAGGCTCTTATCCATCTTTTGTCCGGCCCATCCTCCTCCATCATAATCACAGTTCTTTCTCAAATGGACCAGATCCACGCCCAATCCACCTCCTCCACCACCAATGCTGTACCTACTGCGGTGCTCGCACAGCAGGGAGAGGGTTAGCCAAGCACCAGGCGCAGTCGGGCACCGCCGTGGATCAAAGGCCCCCGGCTGGCTGACTGGCATGTGGGTGCCGCCGTGATTCCACCACCACCACCACCATGGCGTGCCGTGTGCGCCACAGCTCCGCTCTCTGCTCCAGAATGGTAGCAGACCCCGCGGGAGGAGGCTCATCCCAGCACTGAACAATCCCACCCCCCCAGGTCCCCACACTCCTGCGCCTGGCTTAAGTGCCTCCTCACCACAGCCTCCCCCCACCCCCTACACCCCTCCACCATCCCTGCTGAGCAGCCTCTAATGAGAGCCTTTATGGAAGCCGCTTTGCTTCCGGCGGAGCAGCGCAGCAGCCGGGCCAGATCGGGGCCAGATGTGCACCAGCTGGGTTTGCTGCCTGCCTAGTTCTTCAACTCATTTGTTATTGTCAGAGCTTTTGCGGTCCACTGCGGGGGCAGTCTCTTGTATTTTCTTGAACTGCAGTGACTACATAAAGGTTTCCCATTACCAAGGGCCCACTGCCTTGGACTGAATGGTCTCATGTGTGTGTGCAGAGACATGAAAACCTGCACTTCAGAGCTTTTCATTTCCTGAAAATGTGCGTGTCCTTGTATGTGAGTATGTTTGTGTGTGTTGGTATTTGTGTTTGTGTGTGTATGAGAGAGAGAGAGAGGTGGAGATGGAGGGTGCTAGCATTTTGGCAGAGATGAACGGAGGAGTAACTAACTAGTGACAAGGTGTCCCTTGTTCAACCTCACTTGTGAACACTCAACAGAAGGACACTGAGGGACAGCACTGGCTGCGCTTGAGAGTGCTTGCTGGAATTCCTTTTAAACTGCCAAAGTAATGACTAGTCAGCAACTCATCCTGGGTCTTTTCAACACCATCCAAAATGCCTACATCACTAACTATCAACATTCCCCCGATGGTCTATAAAGGAGAAAGACAGGTCGGATTTCCTGGAAGTCCATTCAACAGCACAGTAGCTAATGAAGGGGCTTTGTGGAAAGCGAGAGAAACAGAGATCTTAGGATCTAATCTCCCAGTGGGAGGCTGGGCAATGGCCCAGACAGCATCACAGGTCCGTCTGACTGGAATCTCCAGCCAGCAGAAACCCATAAACATCCGTGTTAGCGGACACGCTTGCCATGCTGGCCCTAATGGCTTGCTGTAAAACTTAACCTATGGCTCAGTTGTTTTATTTTGTCGGGAGCCCGTGCTTGGTTTAGCAGGATGTCAGTGGAAAGGTAGGAACCGGGGGAGGAGGATGGCCTGCCACAGGAGGCCAGTTGAGATCCTTTTACATTTTAGATTCCGTTTCTTCACAGACGCTTCGCTTTAATGAGGTAATCAGCAGGCCAGCACCGTGACATTGTGTGTATGGACCCTCAATGTTGCTAGTTCAACTCAACTCGAGCATAACATCTGGTATGCCATTATTCAAATAAGACCTGAAAATAACTACGGGTAGTGGTTTTGAAGTGGGACTTGTTTGTTTTTAAATGTCAAATGTAATTCGAGACTTCATGGCTTCATGGCTTTTTCTGGCTCCTGGTGCTCCTTGTCTGTTATGTCGGTTCTTGGCTTTGCCTCTTGAGGGTGAGTGAAAGCTAACTGCCAGTGAGTGATTTAATGTGCACACTTCTCTTTCATTTGCTAATTCATATACCTATTAAAGTCATGCTTTGTTACCAGTTGTTTGCCAGACGGCCACTACATTTTTCAGCCTATTTCACTGCAGCTTTTATATTCTGTCATGTCTACAAACATGTAGTTTGTTTTTTCACTACACTTTTGCCAGCTTTTAGTATCAAACTGAATGAGCTACTATATAACTCTCTGCCTGTTAACAACTAATGATACTGGATTACGCTTCAGTTTGGGACTGACATTTTCCCTTTTTAAAAACCAGAAGAGATCAGTCTGTGTTCCAGTCTGTTATAGGATCTCAGATTCTCCACAAACTGTGACAGGATAAAACAATAAAAGAAACTAATCTTTAAAGATGCTGCAATTCACACTGAAGAGCTCTTTTCATTTCTCAAGAAATGCCTTTGCTTGCATGTCAGTAGTTTTCCTAGAAAATGTGACTTCTCACTTGAAGCAATAAACAAAGCCATAAACCCTGGTTTTCTGAGAACTCTGCAAATTATAAGGGAGGATGGTTAGAGGTGTCCAACCGTTCCAATTAAGTCTTGAATCCCCTTGATGTCAGTTTGACGATGAAATTGTATGGGTTGACTCCAAGAATGAAAAAATGCAAAAGAGATCATGCTCCAGCAAGAGACAAATACAGAATCACAAAACACTTTTGCTTCTTGCTGGATTGGTATGGGTATCCTTTTCATTTAATTCGTTCTGCATTTTGCAGTGCAGAAGACTTTACTCCCATGGATGTGTTTTAAAATGTTTTAAATGAAAATGTTGTCTTTTTAGCTGTGCTTTTAGATAGATATTAGCCTAAAGAAAGCGCTACAAACAACAGAATTGATTAGAAAACATGGCATTACCTTCCACTCTTACGCAGATGATACCCAACTATACCTTTCAATGAAGCCTAATGATTGTACGCCAGTAACAAAACTTGTTGCCTGCCTCAGTGACATCAAAAACTGGATGACTAATAATTTCCTTTGCTTAAACTCTGATAAGACTGAAGTCATGTTGATTGGCCCTAAAAACCTGACCAACACTTTACCCCATCATCAGAGCTTACTTAGTGACCTTTCACTCACACCTAACACAAAGGTCAAGAACCTTGGGGTGTATATTGATCAAGACCTCTCTTTAAATAGTCATGTAAAGCATATCTCCAAAACCTCATTCTTTCATTTACGCAACATTGCTAAGGTCAGAAAATTCCTTTCTTTTGAGGATGCAGAAAAACTAATACATGCATTTGTTACCTCCAGACTTGACTATTGCAATGCACTGTTCTCTGGATGTGGTACTAGCTGCATCAAAAACCTTCAACTAATACAAAATGCTGCAGCACGAGCACTCACAAGGACAAAAAAAAATATGAACATATCACACCTGTCCTTGCTTCCTTACATTGGCTTCCTGTTAAAAGCCGAATTGATTTTAAAATACTTCTCCTAACATATAAAGCCCTTAATGGCCTTGCTCCAGCATATATTAAAGACTTACTTGTTCCCTACCACCCTTCTAGACCCCTAAGGTCACAGAATGCTGGTCTCCTAGTAATTCCTAGAATATCAAAATCAACAATGGGCGGAAGAGCTTTCTGCCATCGTGCGCCTGTCCTGTGGAACAAACTCCCTTCTAACATTCGTCAAGCGGACACTCTCAACACCTTTAAGTCTAGACTCAAAACCTTTCTATTTACTGACCCCTTTAGTTAGGGATGGTGTATGGTAAGCCACATCTCCTCAGGGTTTTATTGGAAAGGACAGCCTCTGCTGTAAGCTCCTGTCCAGGGCTTGGTGGCCACTGACCATTTCCTTTGGTGGTGTTGGCTTGTTATACATCATACCTTAGTTATGCTGCTATAGTTTAATGCCGCCACAATCCACCCATCTGTTAAGCCGTACAATTTTCACTCTGTCTTTCTCCTCCTCTCTTTTCCTCTCCACTTACTTCTCTCTCTTCACTTAGCCAACATCTGTATATGGTTTCACATGCAATATAACTCACATTGTCTGAAATATGATGGAGACTGTTCTAACTCATCTCCTCTCTGATTTTCCATGCCTTTACCACCCTGCCGTGAGTCATCACTGCCTTCCACTGCCTGCACCTGCACCTCCTGGGTTCTCCTGGGACCTTCTTCCAACGTGATCCGGCGGCACTCCTGAATGGTCCTCAACCCACTCCACTGTCCATGCCACTGCCTCCCTGCTGAGGGTCACCCCTGCCCTCCACTGCCTGATCCTGCATCTCTGGCTTCCTGGGCGGTCTGCCTTCAGCTCTCAGATGACCCTGACATGATTGTTACAGCCTCTAGCTGGCCCCTGGCTTGACTGCGCCTAATGACATGGGACTATATCCTGGGATTCTAATGGGACTCCTATATTAATGTACTTTATTTACCAAAATTTTCTTGTAATATGTATCTAATGGAATAATAGTGGACTACTCACCATCTAAGAGACTGAAAACCTGCCCTAGGCAGTTGGGTTAGCCCCTTGAGCCGTCGGAACTGCCCAAGGTTTCTTCCTCTACCATAACAAGTAAAAACAAAAAACGCTGCGAGGGAGTTTTTCCTTGCCCCTGTTGCTCATTGGGCCTCTTGTGTTAAGTGCTTTGTGACATGCCTTTTGTAAAAATGCGCTATATAAATAAAATTGAATTGAATTGAATTGAATTGATTTCTGATTTTTGTTTTTCTGCATTTTTCCCTAATATTGGTCTTTTCCTCTGTATAGGCTTCCTCATCAATGCACTAATCAACCTGAACCATTCTTCTGAACTATTGTGTTGCGTGTGTTACATTAGCACAACATTTTGCCCATTAATTCATCAGTTGTTAATGCTTTTGGTCTTATGGCTCTGAGAAGGTGGTGAAACTGATCAGTGTTTAGCCTTACGCTCTGAGAATGTGGTGAAGAGGATGCGGAAGCGGCTCTTGCGACTGCCTTCGTCGGCCCACATGCGGATCACGCCCAGTGACGTCACCAGCATCACATCGTTGGCCACTGTGCTGCAGAACTTGCTCTTTAGGTCCTCCACAGAACTGCTGCCGTCGTACACCGCCACAAAGTTCCGCTTGCACTCGTTGGAATTCTGCATCTCATAATCCAGAAAGCGTAAGTAGATCTGAGAAGTGAAAAAATTAGAGGAAAAACACAAACATTTTAATTGACGGGACAAATATGTTACAATTCATACAAACATCCAGTGAAACCACAACACCAAACAAAATCATCAAATGTGTATGTATTGTGTCAGTATCCAGTGCCTGTTAGTCACATTCACTCACTGCATGTGGAAGGAAACAGTTGAAGCATCACAGATCAGTGGCTTGATATGCATTTGCTTTTTATAGCCCCTTTAAGCTTCTGTGTAAAATGCAGTGGAAGGCAAATTCTGTAATCTGCTGCCTGCACGCTTAACATCTTTACAGCGCGGAGCTGACACAGGCAAACACGACAATTTGCTCATTCCTCCATTTCTAGTAATGAGTGTATTCTGGTAATGACCCTTTTCACATGAATATGAGAGGAGAGACTTTCTGACAGTTTGAGTGTCGTTATCTGCCATTAGAGCGTCAGGCTGTGGAGGTGCGAACTCTGCCGTCGGTCTGCTTTAGGTCTGCTACCAAAAGCTCACTTTGTCTCTCTTGTACAACCACATACACACACACAAACGTGCACACACACCCACGAGCAGACCATCATCGGTTCTAATGAGCACTCAACACCCCATCATGACAAGCCAGTGAAGGTCTTTAGTGCCCCAAAAGATGAATGGCATGGAAGTGAAATTAAGTGGGAGTTAAGGAGAAAGGGATGAAGGGTCTGCACTCTACCGCTTGGCAGGACATGGACGGATCGTTCCGGAGGAGAGCACTGGAGGGGTGAGGATGGGGAAGCTTGACAGCACTAGCCTGTTTGCACGTGGCTAAGTGCACAAGATTTTGATCATGTTTTAAATGCGTGACACAGCAGGCGGCACAGCGCCGGATCCAAGCTGAATGCGCACCGGAGTCGGCATCTGCCCTGGTCTTTTGTGAGCGGGTCACGAGCAGCAGGTGAAGAGGCGGCGATGCCCTTTCTCACATCAACACACCCACACACACCTCTTGACGTTACAAATGGTTCCGGAACAATCTGCACCTCTCAGGAACACTCTGGAGTGATGCTTTTTCAGCCGGCCTGTCCTGAACAGCAGGAGCGACTCGCAAAAGCTGGCTCCTGTACAACAAATGACTGCACGCAGAGCCCCACACTAGCTGGATATTTCCTGGAGAAATGAGATATGGAAATCCCCACCGCACAGCCCATTCCACACATTTTGCGCTGCTTTGCATGGCATGGCATTAGGCTAAATGTGAAGGTGCTAACATATACATCTGTGCACCACACACACACACAGAAAGACACAGTCACACTATTCCTGGCACATACACACATTTGTTTTTCATTTGCTTTTCACAGCCTTTAACAGATTATTCCGCCTCCCAGGCCACAGATGTGAGCTGAAGTCCTCTAAAGCGCCCTCGATCTCTCGCTGGTCGAATCGAAGTGATCATAAAGCCCAAATGAGGGTAATGGATCATGCAGATAGCATCTTGCTAGCTGATCACTGCCTCGTTCCCCCAAAGCCCGCCAAGTTCACATTGATTCCTTTGTTCTCACCAGTGACACCGCATCCATCACCAGGCCAAAAAAGGGCTGCCTGCATTCAGCCAAAACACACCCTTGCTGGACATCTGAGAAAAAAAGCAGTCTGAAAAGAACTTTTCTGTGATGGACACTGGTACAACACCCACAGACTTACCCATGTACCGACCAGTCTGCCAATACAATGATTACGGAGCCGAAGACTAGAATGGGAAGACAGACAGGAGGCAGCTTAGCGGTGACGCTAAAACATTATCATATTTGATTTAACACTCGAGCAGGCCAATTAAAAACATAATCCCTCACACGTACACTTGCTGTAAAGAGACTGATGCGTGGTATCTCTCATCGGCGTAAATTTAGTCTGGAAATCACTCGGAGCTTAAGCTAATTTAGGTTGCATTTAAAACCTGCAATTATTACACCCCTTGCAACAGATGAGCAGCCTTCAGGAAAAAGAGCGAATGAGGACGCTTCGTTTAGCCCTCAATGGCTGGCAAACACTCTTACATCAGGGAGAAAATAAATAATCAAATGTTCTCAGACTGGAAAAAAGATTAATAAGTTGAATCCTTCAGCTGTGGGAACTTGGCTTCAAAAAATAAAGCACCTGAAATATCTGCGTACACAAAGGCAGTCCAGGACTTGGGGGAGAATCAAGGCCCGTAACCTGGTCCCCAAAATCAGTGTGGTGTGCTTGGGGAGAACTTCTGCTAATCTCCCTGTTTTTCCATCATCTCAAAGGGGGTCGCCCCCAAACATGCCACCCCACTCTCTCTCTGTCTCTCTTTCTCTCTCTCTCTATGCCAATCTCTCTGTCGCTTAGCTTGATTGCTCAAGGGTCCTCTAATTAGTTGACTCGGCCGCGGCATTTCAATTATTTATTTTCACAGAAAGCTTTGAATGCGTCATCCCGAGCGGCCTTTATCAGGGAAGCAACCCTTGGGGAGGAGGGCAGGGGGAGCAGAGGGGTGGGCTCTCTTTAGGGCGGTAATGAAGAGAATGTTTGTGTGTGTGTGTGTGTGTGTGTGTGTGTGTGTGTGCATCTGGTTGCATGAATATGTTTGTTCACATTTGAGCCAGTGGGTCTATGAAACACAAGCCCAATTTGTTTGTGTGACTGGACACGAATGATGAATGACAACAGGAGTGAGAGAGAAAGAAGAGAGTGATAGAGCAAGAGAGGGAGAGAGAAAGAGAAAGATGAGAGTGATAGAGCAAGGGAGGGAGAGAGAGAGAGAGAGAGAGAGAGAGAGAGAGAGAGAGAGAGAGAGAAAGGGTCAGAGAGAGAAACAGAGAAGTTGCCATGTATGCGTGCGCAATGCTCATGAAGGCTTTTGACATGCAGCTCCCGCTTGCGGCACTGACTAATTTGTAGCCGGCACCATCTGATGTTGGAGACAGCTAGAGAGCTCGAGCAAAACAGAAACACTTTCCTACTGTGGGGATGTGCAAGAGGCCTCTATGGAGGAGATACTGTGGGAGGAAAGGAAACACGGTGGAGGCAGAGGGATCCTACTAAACTAGACACTCAACTAGGACAGCACTGGATGGCTTGCATGTGTGTGTGAGTGCACCAGGGATGAAGAGTCCTAGTAGCGTGAGATACTGTATAAACTAGGGTCCTAGGAGGCGACAGAGGACGACGGAGTTGAACATTGCCAGTTTAGCTTGCGTACACAGAAAAATAGGCACACACATACATACACACACACGCACACACACACACAAACACACACACACACACACACACACACACGCAGCCTTCCTCATCTGCACTTATAAAAAACCCAAACCCCTGGCAATATCTGAGCCAGTCAGACATGATGCTGATTTAACTGAAATACTTTAGCCACAGAGGCCGTACACAATGGAGAGAGAGGAAAAACTATAAACACAACCATAAACAAAACAATAAACAAACACTGCCGTCTCAATATAAAAAGGAGTACTGACTCATCCGAAAATATGCATAAGCGCTCCGTGATGAGACATTAGGTCGGCATCTCCCATTGGCTTATGAGCTGTCTCGGATGCATTCACACAGTGGCTGGCCAACACCCTGTCAAGTAATCTCACTAAGTGGGATAGCGGAATCAATAAAAGTCTATTGAAAATACCATAACGTTTGCGCAGAGGCCACACAAGCTTCCGCAGCAGTCACTGTGCGGCTGGACACTGGTAATCTGCGAAACACCCCTCTGTCATATAACTAAACCGCCCCTGCCTTTCAAGCCTCGCTTGATCTGTCACTGGGCAGCTAATAAAAGTGAATTCCCATTTGCAAAGCGGGACCTCTGTTGGGCGAGAGACAAGGACGTATGATTTTGATTTGTGCTCCAGGAAGGACATCGGATATCATCCAAATCAATGGCAGGGGCAATAAATCATATTAAACACAACATTATCAGCCGAGCGTTGCATTATAACACACACGAGTGTGTGTGTGACCGGGAGTTATGGCACGCCAAAAGAGGCCTGCGGAACGAACACGGTGACTGTGTGCGTGTGTGTGTGTGTATGTGTGTGTGCACATGTGTGTAGGTCTGTGCGTCTATGTCAGAGGTGGAACAGTCCTACAACATCTGTTGCAACGATGCACATAAACCAACCAACACTAATTAGCACCCTAATTAGCTCTGCCAGGTAGAGCTGCTAATTAATGAGATCTACCTATGGTAAGAGCACATGGCAGGACTTTGTGTTTCTGAAGCTGGACTGAAGTGTTTGAGTATGAAGTGTTTGTATGTATTGATGTATGTTTGTATACTGTAAATTGAATGTGTGTACTTTAATTTCTCCTTTATTGTATGAGGTTAATACATGGGTTTTACCAAATTTCAAGGCAACCTGCAGGATCTTGGCAACAAAGAGCATCCACCTTGACTAAACGCACAGGAAATAACAGATTCTAGACATTAAAAATTGTGTATGTATGCATTTAAATATATATATTTTTAAACAAACTTTTTCAAATTGTTGATTCTAAAAACTGTCAAATTACTCTCTATCACAAACTACTGTCACAAACCATGTGAGTTTGTCTATCCCTGCTATATGCTCAATATTTCTAAAGAATCAGCTTGCCTTCCGGAAAAATTTTGTTTTTCAATGGACTGGTAAGAAAAGAAGACAACATTTTCTTGTAGCATGAAACGGACAAAAAATGAGTAAAATGAGGTGCAGTGCAAGCGTTCACCCTTATTGAGTGAGTGCGCCGATCTGCACAAAAGAAAACAAAACATCTCCAACTCCCTATTGCTGTATATAGGGAGCCAATTTAACTGATGTTTAAAATACCACTATGGAACTCATGATCTGATGTTTTGTTTCGGTTTTGTTTTAGTTTATATGTAAAACACCAGACTGAGGTTTTTGCAGGTACATGTGTATATGTGTGTTTGTGTGTGTGTGTGTGTGTGGGGGGGGTGTTTGTGTGTGAGTGTGTGTGTGTGTGTGTGAGAGAGAGAGAGAGAGAGAGAGAGAGAGAGAGAGAGAGAGAGAGAAAGAGAGAGAGAGAATGTGTGTGTGTGTGTGTGTGTGTGAGTGTGAGAGAGAGAGAGAGAGAAAGAGACAGAGAGTATGTGTATGTGTGTGTGCGTGCGCTAAAGGCATGTCTGAAGGCCTCTGTGCCCAGTGTGCTCCATGCTGAGGAGGAATGAAATTATTGATAAGCTCTGCCGCTGGCTGAAGAGGTGGGTGGGTGGCATCCATCTGTGCCACTAGTGCCAAGCCGCCAATAGAGCAGCAGGCTGAAGGAAAGGGATTGATGAAGTGTGCAAACAATAGGGTTGGAAACCAAGCTGGACTGTACAGCTGCGCTCACAAAAACACACACACACACACACACACATACTGTACACATACATACACATGAACATACACACAAACACACACACAAGTCGGGTTCTTGCTCTATCTCTTTTTATTCCATCTCGCCACAGTTTAACACATCAGAACACACACACACCTATACCCCACACACACAAACACACAAACTACCACAGCTACAATTAAATTTTTAGCAAAACACAACTACCTTCTGAACTGCACACACATCCACGCACACACAAACACACAACACACACCCACACACCATTCACAGGGATCCAGGTCGATCTCTCCGCAGCTTATAATGGAAGGTAAGCACCCCTGTTTCCTCAGCCTAGCCAAGTGACAGTGAAGGATCGAGCCTGATTGGGCATGGGAGAGAGAGAGTGACCCGCACAGAGAAAAGCAATTAAATAAAACTAATGGCTGCATTGTTAGCTGAGTCTGAAGCCCCCCTCCCCGCCCCCGGCTTACTACCTCTCCTGGTGTCCCCAGTGGGAACAAGGAGAATAGTCGGAGGAATAAATTAGGAGCGCCCCAAAATATCCCGATTCTCCTGCCTGTCTTCCTGAGAGCCCTGTCTGCCTTCATGCCTGCCTTGGTGCCTGGGAAAAATACAATTAGGAAAAGGAAGACAACAGCTTTGGTGTGTGTGTGTGTGTGTGTGTGTGTGTGTGTAAGTGGGAGAGAGGGAGGGAGGGAGAGAGAGAGAGAGAGAGAGAGAAAGAGAGAGTGAGAAAATGAGTCTGCAACCTAATCAATGCTGTACATGTTGGGATTATTTCCTGATTTCCTACACAGTATGTTTATAGGTATGAAATTGTATGTTTACTGCGTGTGTGTGTGTATGAGAGGGACAGAAAGCGAGGGAAAGAGTGGGCGAGTGTTTGTACTGCTGTGTGAAGCCAAAGGTTAAATTATTGTATTGTAGGGCAAACGGTGGGCTGACGGTAGGTCCAGAGGGTCAAACAAAGTCACCGAGGCTTTTTCATCAGCTGTAAAAGTCCCCCCTGGCACCAGTCTCCTGATTAAAACCTTGCCTGACCCCAAATAAACCCTTCTGCTGTCACACTGACCTTTGCAGAGGAGAATAAACTCTGTGCTGCTGTCACTCCGGCTGCACTGTGGCTATCGTTTACAACGGCTACCTTAGAAACAAGCTCGTTTGTACACCAACTGGGCCTACACATGGGCATAGCGAACGGGTTGTTCTGACCATCCTTTATTAAATCAGTTTCTAATAGTATATCCTTATTTATTCATTTGGCTGTTGTTTCTCTCTTCACCATAAACTCCATGAAATCAGGCATTTTTGAAGGGAGCCTTCAGGTTGCAGTTTTTCTCCACACTGGTTTACAGTGGTTGACTTGGATCAAGGCCCGAATCTTGACTAGAGACTGTGTGTGTTTGTTTTTCTGTTTTTTTGAATGGTACGGATGGAGTACTTTCATTCTTAAGACTCTGGTCCCAAACTTGGCCCAGACCTAGTCAGGATATGGTGTAGGTGTGTTAATTTCATGATTTGATTGAGACAGGGCACTTTGATGCTGTGAATGAGGCTCTACTGTGGCTTTACTGTGTGTTCATGATGGATGCAGTCTTTTAAACCAACTGGCAGGACACTGGAGCGTATTTTGTAAATGAATTAAAGCGTGGCTGGAGTGAGTTGGGGCAAACAGCATACACCCAGCTGAGCCCCAGTCTGGAGGTGACACAAAGAAGCTGATCTCTGCATCACGGTAAATGTAGCCAGGAGGCACAGTCAGGGATGGGTATTATTTGGATTTTATTGAGACCCGACTGCTTATCACTACCAGTTCTTATCGATAATTCATTCCATAGTAGAAAATGAGGATGCGATATATACACTGAATCTAGGCAGCCACAGTATATTCATTAAACTACTGTATGCGAAAAATAAATCTAAAACATAAAAACCTATTGTCATGTCAGCAACATTAAAAATCTTTCATATAGGTTTACACAATAAGCATATGATGCTGCTTGAATAGTGTCCATTTGATTTTAAGATTTAGATTTTATATTAAGGCCACACCAATAAAATTAGTTGGTTCTCAGATTTTTTCAGGAATAATATGAAGCGAGCGTGCGAAATAAAAATAAAAATTAAAAAAATGCTCTGAAGGTAAATTAGCGGTAAATTAGCACCGTGAGTAGGCTACAAAAGCGCAAAATTCTCATCCTCTTTCATTTCAATGCACTTGTCAAATGTTTTTCTCTCCTGATCAAATATTCTAATAATTGCAAACACTGGCCTAGCAGGATCCCCTTCCACCGGCATCTTTCATCATATCATGTCTCTTGCTCTCTCTGAAGTGAAAGGCGCGATTTGATTCGTTTTTGATGACACATGAACGCAGCATGCTGTTTTCAATATTACAGCCATCAGCCACAGTGTTTTTTATGTTCGTGTGAGTTCGAATTCAATTTTATTTTTGTTTCATTCTGCATTTTTTTCAAGCAGCGAATCCGAGAACCAACTAATTTTATTGGTGTGGCCTAAGTCTATATTATTACCTCATTCTTTCATTTACGCAACATTGCTAAGGTTAGAAATTCCTTTCTTTTAAGGATGCAGAAAAAAACTATTTTGTTACCTCCAGACTTGACTATTGTAATCCTCTGTTCTCTGGATGTGGTGCTAGCTGCATCAAAAACCTTCAACTAATACAAAATGCTGCAGCACGAGCACTCACTAGGACAAATAAATATGAACATATCTCACCTATCCTTGCTTCCTTACATTGGCTTCCTGTTAAAAGCCGAATTGATTTTAAAATACTTCTCCTAACATACAAAGCCCTTAATGGCCTTGCTCCAGCATATATTAAAGGTCTCATTCCATCAAGCTATTTTAGTTAGGCGAAAACGAGTCCAGGGATAGTGCGAGAGGATTCTTATGAATATTAATTATATGCAAACGTATCGCCTCTGATTGGCTAACAGCACTGTGACGCGCCCTCTAACGGGTCTGTCTGCAGGCAGCCTAATAATGTTTTCTTGAGGGCGGGCTAACTGCATAGCTAATGTTCAAAGTGACGTAGGCTTGCACGGCTTTTCCAATTCGCTCGTTTTTCCCGGCTGTTTTCTATCACAGGCGAATACTGACTACAGGGGTAGGAGAGCATTTTGAAGTTGAGCATGCAAGTGTAACTTGGGCTGACCTATGGTAATGAAAAAAATCAAGAATTAAACGGTTTATTTTGGATGGGGACCTTTAAAGACTTACTTGTTCCCTACCACCCTTCTAGACCCCTAAGGTCACAGAATGCTGGTCTCCTAGTAATTTCTAGAATATCAAAATCCACAATAGGAGGAAGAGCATTCTGCTATGTCCTGTGGAACAAGCTTCCCTCTAACATTCGCCAAGCGGACACTCTCACCACCTTCAAGTCTAGACTCAAAACTTTTCTATTTTCTGACCCCTTTAGTTAGGGATGGTGTATGGTAAGACACACCTCCTCAAGGTATTATTGGAAAGGACTGCCTCTGCTGTAAGCTCCCGTCCAGGGCTTGGTGGCCACTGACCATTTCTTTGGTGGTGTTGGCTTGTTATACATTATTCCTTAGTTATGCTGCTATAGATTAATGCCGCCACAAACCACCCATCTGTTAAGCTGTACAATTTTACAAATTTCTCCTCCTCTCTTTTTCTTCTCCACTTCTTTCTCTCTCATCACTTAGTCAACATCTATAAATGGTTGCAATATAACTTACATTCTCTGAAATCTGATGAAGACTGTTCTAACTCATCTCCTCTCCTACTTCCCATGCCATTACCACCCTGCCGTGAGTCATCACTGCCTTGTACTGCCTGACCCCGCACCTCTTGCCTCCTGGGTACCCAACCAACCCCACTGAACATGCCATCCTGCTGAGGACCTTCTTCCAACGTTTGATCTGGCGGCACTCCTGAATGGTCCTCAACCCACTCCACGGTCCATGCCACTGCCTCCCTACTGAGGGTCACCCCTGCCTTCCACTGCCTGATCCTGCATCTCTGAGAGACTGAAAACCTGCCCTAGGCAGTTGGGCTAGCCCCTTAAGCCGTCAGAACTGCCCAAGGTTTCTTCCTTTACCATACCAAGTAAAAACAAAAAACGCTGATAGGGAGTTTTTCCTTGCCCCTGTTGCTCATTGGGCCTCTTTGTGTTAAGCGCCTTGAGACATGCCTTTTGTAAAAATGCGTAATATAAATAAAATTTAATTGAATTGAATTGAATCATTATAACAATAAATGCAACTTAGTTAGTTAAAAGGTGTGAGCAAAAGATTGGGAGTAATAGCTTATAGTTTTATTTAACGGTTTTTGTTGCGGGTGCAAAGAGGGTTACCATTTCACAAACCGTTTCCATTTCACAATTCAATCAATAAAGGATTGGGTGATCTGTGACACCAGAGCTACAAAGCTACAAAAATAAGAGCTACAAAAAAGAAGTTGCTAACCAAATAACAGCTATAAGCAGACACATTATATTATCTATTATATGCCTATTTATTTTATATGTACACAGACTTCTGTTTTGACAGAGAGAGGGTGAGGTTATACAAATGCTCCTGAACAGCTACCTAGTTCTAATTTTAATTTTAGTAATTAAATTTACTCCTCAATGGACCAATTCACCAAATGACCTATGTATTTATGAAAGTGTTTATAAATCATGTTGTCTTATCTAATACTACCTCTCACCATAGCTGTTCAACAGCAGACAATTCTCCAATCCAAACTCCAAAGGGGAAAGGAGGGAAAAACATCACGTCCACCAAAGCACAAACAACCACATACATTTAGCCCCGAGACCTCTAAACAGCAGGCTGCACAGACAGACACACACACACACACACACCAAGTGAGGGGAACCACTGCAAGGCACCTAGGTGCACTGACAAGTCATTGCAAGGCTGGAGGGGATAGAAGGCAGGCTCCCACAATGCACTTGAGCAAAGCGCCAGAGTGAATAATTGAATGGCTCAGGGTTAGGGAAACACTAGCAGCTGGCACTTTATGAAAGCTCAAAGATGGGGTTTCTCAGGTTGAGGGGGATAGATAGAGGTGTGTGTGTGTGTGTGTGAGTGTGTGTGTGTGTGTGTGTGTGTGTGGAGGTCACTGTACTGATGGCGGCGGCTGTTTGACCGACCTTGGAGCGGGGTGGGGCACGGATGTACCACTTGCAGTCCACAGCCTCGGTTACTAAGGCCTTGTCCTCTTTGGTGATCTGTTGAGATTCAATGATCCCCTCAGGCCCTCCCATTTCAAATTCACACACTGCCACGTCAGCCGTGGGATGGGGGGGTTGGAACGTGGATTGGAAACATATAAAAGAAAACACATATATGGACACACACACACACACACACACACATAAACACACAGAGGAGGGCAGATTAGAGGCTGTTATGGGAGTATGAATCAGTAGAAGTATCACATTTATATTAGGCAGCAGCATTTGTGGGAGAATAAATGGTACCTACAGGGAAGAGGCTTCAGGACTCCTATGTCTTTAAAGTCAGGATCTGAAAATAGAGAAAAAATACATGAACACATATACACACACACACAAACACACACACACACACACACACACGCAAACAACATCCATAAAATACTCAAAAGCTGAAACCCGTCTGCATGTCTGAGTCTATACCTCTCCTCTGCCAAAGCTACCATAAACAAATCTGAAAATGTGTGCTTGGGTGCATGGGCTTCTCACAGTGTGTACTAGGGAGGGATAAATCAGGTGGATGGGATAAGTGTGTTTTAGAGAAGAGAAGTGTGTGTGTGTGTGTGTGTGTGTGTGTGTGTGTGCCCGTGCATGCATGCATGTGTGTGTGTGTGTGTGTGTCTGTCTGTGCCCGTGCACGCATGTGTATGTGTGTACAGTTTGTGTTCAAGTGGTGTGTGTGTGTTTAGGTAGAGTGTGTGGTTTCAGCGCAGGCGAAGCCAAATTCCCTGAACAACAGCACTGAAGGAGGATGTGCTGCTGAGAATCCCCCCCCCCCCCCCCCCCACCCCCGTTCTGTCTCACCGTCTAAAGGACGTGGAAGGAGGCTTGTGAAAAGAGTTTGGGTAAAGTCGTATTGACCTGACTCTAATTTGCCACTTAAAAAAAGAATTGTAAGAACATTAGCAGGGTAGCTTTAATTAACTTTGATTAAACCTTTCGAATTGGAGGGCTTCGCTCCTTCGTTCAATCCTCCTTCCAGTGTGACAGGGACAGGACCACCTCTGCCTCAGCACTGCTCATTTACACAAATCTGTTACAAAATGACAGCCACCTGAATGAAAATAAAGGGATCATCCAGAGAAAAGCAAACAATAGTTTTTTTTTTAACATAACGTTGCTGGTTGAAAAAAGAAAGCAAATCAACAGCAGCCTTACACACATGAGTTAGCACTTGAGTTAGCGTTACCTTCTGTTTCACTATTTGGTCTGCAAATTTTAAATACAATCGATCTACGTCTTACGCACATGACCTCGAATAACAAGACTGTGGGCTGAATTCCTCCTGTCTGTTCACAGAATCGGTGACCTCAAAGGGTTAAAGTCTTACACAGAACAAGCCCCTTCAGAGAGCAGTTTGAATTACCCATCAATAAAAAAACCTCTTCAATTTACAGCTGCCCTAAAATCACACATGCATGGCTATTCATGGAGACACTATCTAGTTTATGTGCTGCCATGACATCTACTACCCTGTCCTTTTCACTGTTCCTAGGCCAGTTATTTTAGGAGCTGTAAGGGCAGTGAACCAGGCTAATGGTTATGAGTAATGGCTTGTTTAGACCACAGAAATGCTCGACATAGAGCTAGTACTGGCTGTTAACTGCGACAGATTTCTTTTTATATGTAATAACTGTTGTAATATTGCCTCTTTATACTGCAATGTTCATGAATCCCTCATGGTAGTGGACACAAAAGAGAAACCAGTGTCTGTGCGTAACAATCTTTTTAGCCACAAAAAAATGTTATGATAATAATTTGCCTCTGTAAAGTGCACAAACATCACTCTGACAAGGTTGTGACAGCTGCAAAGCTGATTTACAACATGTGGGACAGGACATCGATTGTGACACTGACTCACTGTGCCACACTATCCCACACATCCACCTTCCAATTGCATTTTTTTTTACCACATAAGACACAGCATCCGAAGGCATCGAATCACAGAAGATTAAACTGCTCACACCGCTTAACTTTTTTTTTCCTTTCCAACAGGGGGCTGAAATTGATTTTTGAGTGCCGAGAGAGACAGAGAGAGAGAGACAGCGAGAGACACAGAGACGCTTGTCTTCGGGCTTCCTCTTTCACTGTCTCACTCACAGTCTCAGAGGATTAGCAGTATGATCTGAGTGTCAACTGCAACTAAAGGCGCATTCACAACACCTGCTCTCCCCGTATGCCTCGTGCTACGTCACCAGCTACAGCGACGGCGCCACAGCTCACGCGGGCTGTTAACAGCGCCATAGCACTGCCTGTAAGCAGGCCTCCCCCAGAGAAGCATTTTTTCACTTTCCTCCAGAGGTAGCCCAAAGCACCACACACGCATTTGTGTGTGTGCGCGTGTGTGTCTGTGTGTGTGTTTGTGTTTGTGTGTGCATGCTGCCGACACGGGATCCTCCATTGGCTAATTAACCAACCACACCTGATTGATCAAAGGTTTTATAATGATTTTATGAGTTTAATCAGATGTGAATCAGGTGGGAGACGTCTGACTGACTCCGTCTTGCCTCCTGCCGCTGTTTGCACCTGTGGATGCCTCAGTGAGGTACTGCAGGGTGCCAAGAACAGCATATGAAAATTTGATTCCTAGGCTACCCACACAGAGTGACTGATAACACATCCAGCCTGACTCTCGATGGAAATTTTTACAGAAGTCCCCATGGAAACTGTAAGTCTACTGAATGAAAGAAAGAGCGATGTTGCAGTGTTAGAAGTGCCATGTGTATCAAGGAGAAAAAAGGGGCACAGGGCGCTCAAGAGACTTCTGTTTGTTAGTCAGAAAAGAAGAGAATGGTGATCTGCACTCATCTATTTTTAGAAAGAGCACAGATCGCAATACTATCCTGAGAGCTGATAGTTTTCATTCACAACATTTAATTAACAACATTCCATATGGACAGTTCCTCCCCCTTAAGAGAATCTGTGATACACAAGATGACTATCAGTCTAAATCTGTGGAGATGGCCAAACGCTTTGAGGAGAGGGGATACAAGACAGAAGTGGTTCGACAGGCCCAAAGGAGGGCCAACCAGTGTAACAGAAATTATCTACAGAAGAAAAAACAGAAATCAAAGAAGAATCATCAAGTCTACTTCTCCACCAGATACAGTAGAGCAGCTTTGAAAATTAAGAACATAATAAAGAACAATTGGGCCATCCTTCAAAGTGACCCCTCATTGAAAGAGGTGTTTCGAGACCCTCCTTCTTTCTGCTTTAGACGAGCCCCAACATTAAGAGATAAATTGGTGCACAGTCACCTTACAGTTCAAAAGAAAAAAACATTTGCTATACGTAAACTGAATGGGACCCACAGATGTGGCAATTGCAATCATTGTGGCAACATAGTCAAATCTTCCACTTTTGTAGATGCATTTTCCAATACAAGTTTCACTGTAAATGCCTTTGCCAGTTGTAACACTACTTTTGTAGTCTATAGGTTGGAGTGTGAGTGCAGATGTTTTTACATTGGCAGAACAAAAAGAAGACTGAAGGACAGATTGGCGGAACATAAGAATGCCATAAGGACAAGAAACCCACTGTATCCCAAGCCGGTCCATTATCAACAGGCTGGCCATCCCTCTGCTTCCTCCCTCAGAGTAATGGTTATAGAGGTGGTCTCCAAACCTCTGAGGGGAGGAGACCATCTAAGGACTCTTCTCCAAAGGGAAACCTTTTGGATAAGTAAATTAAAGGCAACCTCTTTCCCAGGCTTGAACGAGGAGTGTGACTTTTCCCCTTTTTTATGAAATAGAGATGTTTATTCTCTTGTTTGACTATTATTATGTTGTTTTGGTTTTTGCCCTTCCTTTTCTGAAATGTATTGATTTGTGTTTCTGTCTTTATGCAAACAGTAATATGTCCCTGTCACAGATTAACTCCACTGGGTGTCAGTCACATGGTGAGTGACACAGTGGAAAGGCTCCACCCACTGAAACACCCATTTTAACCTGTGTTCCACTTTCTTTGTCTATGCCCTGATGAAGGCCAACATGGCCGAAACGCGTAGGCCCTGGTACTTTTAACTAAGACTTGCCATGTGTCAATGAAGGTATTTTATACCTTTTTCTCAAATCTTGGAGTGCCTCTGCATTTTTTCTTTTTTACCTTTGCAATTCTTTTCATTTCAACTTGAAATAAGTGTTCAAGTCAAAATGGCCAGATCAGAAAGGCAATCTGTCTCCTTGCTAACACACAAATCCGTGAAGCAGCTAAGTGTAAATGAGGTGTTGGTGACTAGCAAGCAATGACTGTGCCTGATTTGACTGGACAAAGAATGATAGCAGTCATGACACCTAACTAGCTTCAGTACTGGCACAACAACCCTAAGAGATAGACAGTTTAGTGTAGGTACCTTCAGTATACTGTTGTGGACACACCATCCACCATTGACGCTCCATCTCTCTCTCTCTCTCTTTCTCTCTCTCTCTCTCTCTCTCTCTCTCTCTCTCTCACACACACACACACACACACACACTCATTCACACACAGACACACAGTTCACACACACAGTTTGAGGTAATGACCTGACAATGTTTAACGCAGCTTGGCAGGAAATAGCAAAACAAGCGTTAACAAAACAACCACAACAACAACAACAACAAAAAACATGGATAATGTACCAAATGCCGCAAAAAAAAAAAAAAAAAAAAAAAAACCTAAAAACCTAAAAAAACGAAATGAAAGGTCCTCTCTCAACATCAAATAGTATTCACAGGCAGTGTTTGGATAAGATCCCTGATCAAAGCGGGGGAGTAGTAGAGGAATTGGGATGGGTAGGGATGTGTGGGGGGTGGGGGGGTTGTTCTCTACGCATTTACATTCACAATGAAACGCAAGCCTAGAGTCAGAGTCAGGAAGGCAGTCAAGGCAGGCAGTCTCTTCAAACTGAATCCAGGCATTTCCATGCTGCTTTCAAAGCGTGCCCAGTTGGATCTGGGAGGAGATGGGCTAGGATCTGGTGGGGGCTTTTTTTGAGGGGTGAAGGGGATTCAGATGAGTATAAAAAGCAGGCATTACTGAATATGTGCCTAGAAAAATACACAAAAAAAGAAAGGAAAAAAAAAAGAAAATAAATACACTGCTCACAAAAATTAAAGGAACACTTTAAAGAAACGCATTATGTACATCAGATCTCAATATGAAGTTGGATATCTATACAAATAACAACAGGGCAATGTCTTAGGAACAAAAGGATGACAAGTCTTTTAATGGAAATAAAAGTTTTCAGCCTACATAGGGCTCAATTGTGTAGACACCCTAAAATCAGAGTGAAATGAAGATGTGGCAGACTAGTCCATTTTTTTTTCAAACTTAATTTCTGCAACTCAAAATGCTTTTCAGTATCTTGTGTGGCCCCCACAAGCTTGTATGCATGCTTGACAACGTCGGGGCATGCTCCTAATGAGACGACGGATGGTGTCTGTGTGAGGGCATCCCTGAGCTGTTGTACAGTTTGAGGAGCAACCTGGCGGTGCCTAATGGACCGAAACATAATGTCCCACAGATGTTCTATAGGGTTTAATTCAGGGGACCGTGAAGGGCATTCAATTGTTTCAATTCCTTCATCCTCCAAGTACTGCCTGCATACTCTGGCCACATGAGGCCGGGCATTGTCGTGCATTAGGAGGAAACCAGGACCTACTGCACCAGCGTAGGGTCTGACAAAGGGTTCAAGGATTTCATCTCGATACCTTATGGCAGTCAGAGCACCATTTTCTAGGCAGTAGAGGTCGGTGCGTCCCTCCATGGATATGCCTCCCCAGACCATCACTGACCCACCACCAAACCTGTCATGTAGAACGATGTTGCAGGCAGCATAACGTTCTCCTTGTCTTCTCCAGACTCTTTCACGTCTATCACAGCTGCTCAGGGTGAACCTGCTCTCGTCTGTAAAAAGTACAGGGCGCCAGTGGCGGACACCAATTCTGGTGTTCTTGAGCAAATGCCAGTCAAGCTCCACGGTGCTGGGCAGTGAGCACAGGGCCACTACAGGACGTCGGGCCCTCAGGCCATCTTCATGAAGTCTGTTCCTGATTTTTTGGGTAGAGACATTCACACCAGTGGCCCTCTGGAGGTTCAATTCAATTCAATTAAATTATATTTAAATAGCGCATTTTTACAAAAGGCATGTCACAAAGCGCTTAACACAAGAGGCCCAATGAGCAACAGGGGCAAGGAAAAACTCCCTAGCAGCGTTTTTTGTTTTTACTTGAGGTCATTCTGTAGGGCACGAGCAGTGCTCAGCCTGTTCCGCCTTGCACAAAGGAACAGGTATCGGTCCTGCTGATGGGTTGAGGACCTTCTACGGCCCTGTCCAGCTGTCCGAGAATAACCGCCAGTCTCCTGAAATCTCCTCTATGTTCTGGAGATTGTGCTGGGAGACACATTAAACCTTCTTGCTGCAGCACGTGTGGATGTGCCATCCTGTAGAAGTTGGACAACCTGTGCAACTTCTGTAGGGTTAAGGAATCGCCTCATACTGCCAGTAGAGATAATTACTCAAGCCAAAACTAGCACGAGTGGAAAACCAGCCAAAACCGATCAAGAGGGAGAAACTTGAAATGACCTCCACATGTAAAACCAGTCCTGTTTTGAGGGGTTTCTAATTGTTGCCACTGTAGTGCACCTGTCGTTAAGTCCATGAACACCAATACAGCTGAAAGTGATTAACAATGCCCTCAGCTGCTTAACCAACCATAAAATTATCAGACATGTTTAATTGATTTCATGCCAGGCCCAGTAAAAAAAGTGTTCCTTTAATTTTTGTGAGCAGTGTATATAAGACTAGTCTGTCCTCTATCAGATAGAAATCACCACACAGACACTATAAAAAAGCAAGGCCATCTCACTGATAATGCCACTTCAATCCATTTCTCCCTTTATCTGTCTCTCTCTCCATCTCTCTTAGTGAATCTGTCTTTCACTGCGAGCTGTTCCATCAAAGTGGAATTTTGAGGGGGGTGGGGGTATATTTTGGGAGGAGATTTAAGGGTTGGGATGAGGTTGGGTTGGCTGCCGTATGAGAAATGTAGGCTTTCAGAGTGAATGGAGAAGAAAAAAAGAGATGTCGGGGAGAGAAGCCTGCTATCTGATCTGAGACCAGTGTCAACAGCAAGTTGTCCCATCAGACACAAGAGAAAGACAGCGCTGGCTCTGGCTTTATCCCCTGATGAGGGAGACACAGGAATGCACTGCAGGGCTGTGTTTGGGAAGTGGGTACCTGTCTGTGTGTGCCTGTGTGTGCTTGAGTCTGTGTGTGTTTGTGTGTGTGTGTGTGTGTGTGTGTAAGAGAGAGAGAGGGAGGATATGTTTTTGCATCAGTGTGTATGTGTATAGTGTGTGTGGGCTTGTGTGTAAGTGTGACTTTGTAACAATGTGTGTATAAGGGTATTCCCTTTGATTGCTGGTGAAAGATAAATCTGGTGATAAATCTGTGTGTGTGTTTATGTTTGTGTGCGTGCATGTGTGTGTGTGTGTGTGCTTGTGTGTGAATGACCAAGACAGTGAGGGCTCAGTACTGGGGAGTGATAAATCAAAGAGCTGTGTGTTTTGGAAAAGTGTGTGAGTGTGTGTGTGTGTGTATGTGAGTATAAGGAAATTTGACAGGTGGCACCTCGCATGTGCGGATTCAGATGCCTGCCCTTGTAAGCAGCTGAATTTAGAACAGAACTAGAGCGGATGTGGGCCGTATCAGGTCCTGGATCCTGCCCTACTCCGCTGAGAGGGAAGCCCTGACAGGTCTATTTCCTCATACATCCCTTGGCCGCCCCTGACCGTGAGCCGAAGCGAAGATGAGGATGTCACTCAGACGACGGCAAAGCCCCACTGTCACACACAGGGAGGGAGGATTTATCATTCCACAGGGGAAATTCCACAGCAGAACCACTCAGAGTCAATTAGGTAAGTGCTTGGATGATTATGCACACAGTGTGTGTGTGTGTGTGTGTTTGTGAGTGTGTGTATGTATGCATGTGTGTTGACTGTATGACTGTGCACATACAAAGTTGTGTATCTGTTTGTTTGGGTTTGTGTGTGTGTGTGTGTGTGCATGCAGGTACAGAAACAACCAGGACCTTGCCTTTTCCTCACTAACAAATGACTTCCGTATTGTATTTGAGGATGGGCCGAATAAGAAAATCAAAGTGGCAGGCAGTTAACGAAACAACGACCTTCAGGTCAAACCGCTGGTTACATGCTTGATTTATTATTCGGGGTTGGCTTCACTTACCTCATAAGGCCAAACAGTCCCAAAGGAAAACAACCAAAAGACATAACCAACACACCCACCATCAATAACCTCTCTCCTCCCAAACACAAACACACCCACACAAACACAAACACACACACACACACACACCTCAT
>JAGFZM010000008.1:596193-604713 GCA_017657215.1 Limnothrissa miodon | reverse complement strand
TTCTTATGAGCAACTTTGCATTGGGAGGATGCTCCATTGCCCTGTTGGTGCTTAAAGCATTGCCAACAACAAGCATTTTGCCAACACCAGTCTTTACAAGGAATTAATATATACCACAACCATAAAGGTGAACATATTCATGCACTATTTAACATTGTCTAAGTTGTATGATAATGGTGTGGCAATAGCAAATTCGAACCAACACTGACCAATAAAAATATGATAATGACCTCCAGAAGTCCTAATATGGAATTAATGAACAGACAAGAAACTCCACAACATCAAGTGAAGTTGAGTTATTCTCTAGTACACAGTATATAAAGATGATGGTCATGATGTTAGTGAATTACTACTGCCCTCCTCAGCAGAGGCTACCTTTTGTTCAAGAACAATATGTCCTCCTGCTGCCAGAACACACTGGAGCTTCTATATTGTTTGTCTTAGTGTGGTTTTGTGGGGGTTTATTTCTGTCAATGTGCACTCTCAATTTGCAACCTTTAAAACATCAATATATGTGTGGTTGGGGGCACCATTTTGGACCCTATGACAAACGACTCTGCAAAGTATCTGCATTGATAAAAGTACTTCTTTGCTGAGTACTCCTTGAATACTTCTTCAAAGTGTCTTTCACAAGACGTTCCTGATCTTTCACTGCATTACTGCAATCAGTTTCAATGAAAACACATCACCCAGAGTGAAGCTCTGAGTGTAATCGTCAAGTGTAATCATCGACCACATTGATGAAGTTCAGAGCACTCGTGCTGCTGTCTGTCCTGCGCTCACTCCTTGTTCTCGCTCTCCTCTCAATATCGGCCTTCCTGGTGGCGGGTGGAGATACGGTTGCGGGCACGTGGGAGCAAATTTCATTAGTCCTCCGCATGAGAAAGTGTTGTCACAGGCAACAGATTTCATTAAGGCGGCGCATGACAGATTGGCGTCTGCGGCAGTCTGTCATATGTGTGCTGATTCTATTACCTTTATGGCTTCGACACACGGACCCACTCTAAAGGCCACTTAGGATGCTTCGCGCGCTCGAAGAACTAATGTTCAGCCCCTCACACGCTTAATAAGCCCAGGGAGCAGCCCCGGTGACATCCGATGGTCCTCTCCGTCAGACGCGATTTCAAATGAGCCGAGTCGAATTATCTTTTCTCCTCGGCCCCTCAGCTTTTCCACAAACAATGAAAGTCCAATTTCTCAGGCCCTTCTGATGAATCATACACACGTGCCAGCTCACTTTAGAGATGATTCCCACTCCTTGTGTGATAAAAGCTTCATTTAATCTTCACGTCTACCTGTACTGAGGGCAGATCCTGTTTGACATGACGGTAGGAATCATTATTGTCACTAAACACAAGAACAGAAAGAGAAAAACAAAGCCCTCTGAGAAAGCATGAAATTATAAATAGTCAAACAAACATCACTTAACCCTTGTTTCCCCTCATAATCTTTCCAGTCACACAAACAGAAAGCAGCTGCCACACCTAAAGAGAGACACATTGGCTGCTTCCAGGCAGTCGCTGAAATGGCCCCATGGCCAACATTTTGAAGGGGTTCAGCAGTGAAATAGGCCTACTGTTGCTGTGCAAATCATCGCATAGCATCACTGCATCATTGAAATAACAGAAAATGCCCTTGAAATGTTGTGAAAGCAAATCAACTTTGCTTTTTAAAACACAACTCATAAAAAATAAATGGATGAATAGACAAAACAACAATTTATTAATCCTTTTAAAAAATACGAACAAATAAAAAAATTACAGCTTTCCGAAATCCTCTATGGTTATGAGAAAACTCTGGTCAAAATGTAACTACTTCATCTGCAGGAGCACATACTGTAGAGTATAATGGGAAGCCATTTTTGCCTTGGCTTTGATGGATTATGCCAAAGAGACATCATGAACATGAGGCATGGTTGTACCCTCCTTCATATGGAAATCCTGAACTTAAAAATAGCCACTGAAACATGAGTGAATTAGAACAAAGCCAAAAAATGATGTCAAATACAGTAGCACAAAGTCATTGTACTTCAATTAATTGAAACAGGCATTTCAACACAAAGCTAAATGTATGTAAGAAGTTTTATAGGAGTAAAAAAAAACTGTGTTTCGGTCATCCATTATGCAAAGATAGTGTAAATGATAAAATGGACGTCTGCTCTATAGTGAATGTAGCCAATTGTGTTTCTTGAAGTGCCATGTTTAATGGTTAAACAGGGGTCCAGATACTACACTTTTTAAGTGAATATGACTTGCCGATCTATAGCTTGCCCCATTCATTTAGACAGAACCTGCACATGTGCCAAAACAACTGCCCAAGGGCATGACCAAGATGGATGCCAAGTGAAGGGACATGCCTTAAAAGACTTAAGGTTTTAATTAAGCTTGTTAAATAAGGTTTTAATTAAGCTTGTAAAATTGCGCTTGATCTTGTTTTTAAAATTACTACAGATGAATAATTATATTTCAACATCAAAGAACAGAGACAATACTCTATTCATCCATTCTATGTTCCCTTAGAAAGAGACTTCTCGAGCGAGCGAGAGAGAGAGAGAGAGAGAGAGAGAGAGAAAGATTTTCCACAGCGATATCCAAATTGTCCTACTTGCAATTGTCCTTTCTGATGTGAGTATCTTTTAACCTTAAATTAGATGGCTGGTGACTCACTGTCTCTTTGTGCCCTTCTTTCACTATAATGTCATAACACACTACTAAACAGACTGTCATATTATGCCCCAATTAGAAGGAGAATATTAACTCTGTATATTAAAAGAAACTAGCACAATAGCATGCAGATGGGTGGGTTATCATTTTCCCCCAGAACATTACGCTACAACGAAAAGTATAACAAATACATCATAAATGAGGATAGCGCCATACAATGCATAATGTTTTATGATGCTAATACCTAAACAGGAACATTAAAAGGCAGACTGCAGAGCTTTATTGCTTGCCATGTTATACTTCACAGACTTTAATGATTAGCTTTGTGATTGAACCTCCACTGGAGCAGAGAGTGCAGCCATGCTTTAAGACTGACCTTGCAAGCTCCCAATTCCCATCAAACTGCCTCCAAAGCCCCCCCCCCCCCCCCTTTCATGCGCAACACGGCATGTGTTCAGATCATGTAATACTATTGAGACAGGAATATAAGTGGCGCCTTGATGCTCTGCTATGTACATGGGTCTATAATCCTCATCTGAGATTACAGATGAAGAGGTTACGCGATTTGAGATTCTGTTTTTTGCTGTTCTGCTGTAAGATCAGTGCCTTAATTTCGAAGAGTGTGCAAGGGAGACTGAGAGGAGTGACCTTCATGACAGACTTTAGACAGGGAACGTGAAACGGGCAATGTAAGAAGCTTGACTTGTATGCTGACCCGTGTAAATAAATCCCTTCGAAGCTCTCTAAGGCCTCAATGCAAAATTGGCAGATTTCGTGGATTCAATTCATGTCATTTTGTGCTGTCATGAGATATTTCAATCAGTGGTTTCCAATGACACAGTTGCCACGGTTACGATTCCCCTTTGATCCCTTCTTTGTCAACACAAAGCCTGTTTTGCGAAAGAGTGACTTGACATTCCAGATTGCAACTTTAACATCTAAACTACCATGTCTGCTTATCGAAAAAAAAAAAACGTGTGACTTTAAAGACTTGTGATATTAATTATTTTATAGGGCGATTGGCAGAGCCAAGTGTAAAGCCAGCAGTCACTCATACCCTACCGTAAACTGGCGCATTCAGTAGGCAAATGACTCTGTCTCTCGTCTGTCACATTATCGGCACTTTTTTTCTCCCTTCTTCTCCTTTCTGAGTTGGCAAGACAGCCCACGGCTCTGTCCTTTCAATGTGTTAGTCAATGCCCGCTAGTCACAGAGGCAGCTTTATGAAGCTGATTAAATACCAGATGAGACCAGCCTCACACTCACCACCAGCAGAGCTTCTGCTGGACCTTGAAAAAAAAAAACAAAGTAAAAAAACTGAATCTAGACCCCTTTTTCTGGCTCCAAGCCATACATAAAAACACTTAATGTTTCTTCCTTGAGGTGAGAGAAAGAATCTCTCCGCACTATATACACAATCCACAAAGCAAGAACACACACACACACACACACACCCTTACAATGCTGTCTCACAAGACATGTATTTGACTTGGAAATAGGACACAAGAAAAAAAAATCCCTTGCTTGCTGTCTTGAGGGTGTTCCACTGACACAAGAATCCTGTTGCTGATGTAAACGCTACACATTTGTCATGTTGAGAGGATCTTTTCTTGCAGTGCACAATGCAAACACTGCTTGGTAAATACATCTCAACTCCAGGAAGCAACAAATAAATATGTAAACAATAGGAGAGGAATGAGGGACAAAAAGCATGGCACGGATTCAGGCACAGATGCAGATGGGGGGCTAATTTACCATAAAACCTTATTATGTTATAAGTTTGCATAATTACCACGACACAGCGAGACAACATGAGGAACATGCAAACAATACTGGCCATACCAGTAAACAACAGAGGCAATCCAAGCTTCTTTAAGCAGGTGTTCGTGGCCTGCATTGCAAACCATGTGGAAAGAAGTTAACACATACGCATACACAAACACACACACACACACGCACACACACACACACATACACACAAACACATGCACACACACACACACACACACACACACACACATCTTCACTACATGTGAGTTCAGGGCTCAGTGTTTGCAAACTGCATCAATATCACACGGTATTGTTTCAGCCAGTGTCTTCGCTTTGCACAATTTAAATTCCTGATCATAATGCACGTAGGCCTGAGAGATTAAAGCATTTGTGCGGAGTTTCTCCACTGCAAACACCTAATTATCTTTTCAATGGGTACATCGCATTAACTGTGATTATGACATCAAAACCCAGGCCTTGTAATAAAACCTCCAAACAGTTTACTCATTTCGCACAGATAAGTCGCCAAAGCCGTCCACCCGCTATGGAGTCTAGGGGGAAGATTATTCTTATTTAACTTTTAAGATCCCGAGATTTCGGGCGCAACAGCGATGACTCATGAATGTTTGATAGTGTGGAATTAAGAGCTCTGCTGTGTTTTGTTAAACAGTTGCTTTAAAACGAAACACTGTGTTTGAGACCGACGCAGCCTTGTAATGTGATTCGCACTAATCTAACAGCGTCATTAATGCAGAAATGCTGCCTCATGCCAGCATCAACAAATGAAGGCAAAACTGTAATACATCTAAACAAAGAACAACAACAACAACAACAACAACAACAACAACAGCAAAAATAACACTTCCAAAGTAAATGAATTCAAGGCATCCTCGCTCCAGGCAGACATGGTCCTTTTCACACGCACACACACACACACGCACACACACACACACACACACACACATACATTTATGGTCCAGTGCTCATTGTCTTTGGATTGACCTCCCCTGCCAGGTGGGCAAGCACTGGCAAGGGCGCAGTCATATGGGGCAGAAAAATTGGCATGGGGAGGGGGGTCACTGTAGGGGTCATCCTGCCTTCGTGGTGCCTACTGCGCTCACTGTTCACGACTGTGTGTCAAGGCCAGAAGAGTGCCTGGGCCCACCTCAAATGTGTGCCAGAACACACACATGGTCATACACACACACACACACACACACACACACACACAATTTAGAGCATATACCACAACCATCATGAGCAGAGAAGCACAGGCCCAGACAAACCAACACACACACACACACACACACACACACACACTCTTCACCCCTATCCCACAGTCTCATTCATATGCATGCATGCTCTTTTCACTGAGGTCCAATCTGGTTCACAGGTTGCGGAATCACAGGCCTGTCTGTTTATCAGCATGAGCATATGCTCAGCAGCCGGCCACTCCACCCCTCCCATGGTCTGGACAGGATCCCACTGAGGGCACAGGCCTCTGGCCCACCACAGGCCCACATATGGCCCACATCCGCCAGGGAACAGACCAGTTCCGCAGAGGAGCCAGATGCTGTCCGGAGGTGGGTGGTGTGTGTGTGTGTTTGTCTCTGTGTGTGTATGAATACATACCTGCCTTTGCACGTCTGTAAGTGTATGTGTGTCTTTGTGTGAATGTGTGTGCATGCGTGTGTGTCTGAAACATCTCTGTGAGTGTAAGAGGGTCAGTCTAATGAGGTTGCGAAACCCACTCCAGCGTTCTCCTCCTATTGTGCTAATGCACTTCAAGCTCGGCCTCGACGCTCAGGCCGCTCCAGAACTGAAGAGACGAACGGCATGTTCACCTTTGTTCTATTCTGTTCTACCCGCTCAAGAGAGAAACAGTGGCTGGTGACGGATCCACTGGGCCTCAGCTGAGTCAGAGAAGAATTAGCGCAAAGTGAAATTTCTCTCTGTGTGGCTGGCCAGCTCTCATGGTTGCGCGGCGCGTGGCAGCGGCCGGATCTCGTGTAATCCACACACAGACTCGGCGCAGCCAGCTGAGCGGCAGCAGCCACAGCTTGAGATGGCTCAATCCTCTTTGCCTCCATTAGACCCAAGAAAAGATGGCCTCCTTTACAGGCATTAAAGGGTACACACTATGAATGGAGGAATACATGGCTTATCCATTCGCCTTTTCGCACTGATCCCAACCAAGTGCTAAAGTTCCACAAAGATACTGTACTCTAGTTAAGTCCGTTTATAGTCA
Organism: Limnothrissa miodon; assembly: GCA_017657215.1. Classification (NCBI taxonomy): domain Eukaryota; kingdom Metazoa; phylum Chordata; class Actinopteri; order Clupeiformes; family Clupeidae; genus Limnothrissa; species Limnothrissa miodon. Next base: position 598,032 of record JAGFZM010000008.1, on the reverse strand, counting down.
ATTTCTCTACACATACAGGACATACAGAGGAATCCAAATTACGTTTCTAGCTATCCCACAGTGATGCGCACGGTCAGGAGAGCCAGAGGCCGCTGCATCTACACGTGCCACCTGCTTATGGCTGTAGTTCAACATGCTCTATTAGTTTCAGATTCTGTGGACAAGTGCATTCAAATTCCTCATTTAATCAATATTCCACTCTTTAAGTAGCCAAGAAGACCTGTTCAGGCTACAGCGTTTATAATATCTGGATAGAGAGAATTTTAGAAATATGCAGGAATTGTTTTTGAACCATTTTTATAATCATTTGCCAATAATCGTTTGCACTGTATCATTTGCACTGCACATATATTTTTTTTACATTTATTGCAAATGTACTTTGCACCTAAACTCTAGATAGATAGATATAAATACATAGAGAGTTCTTCTGCACATCATTTGCCCCCCATCACAGTTGCCTAGTGCTGTAATGATGGTCATGTAAGGATGCCATCTCCTCCTAGCACATACATACTGTAGCATCCACAGATAATTACAGCCCCTGACGCCAGCATGTCATAACTATGCCTGAACATGAACTGACCTTAATGACTGCCAGTAGAGATGGAACTTGCAGACAGATATGAGGAAGACTTTTTGAATTCACACCTTGTTAAAGCACATTTTTCATGACACTGCACATGTGGGTGGACACCCAATTTCTGACAACTGCTGATTGAATGTTACAAACAAGGGATTTTTCTCTGAATTTTAGAGAGCACTGGAGAAAAAAAGATGTTACAAAAACAGCTGCCCATTTTAAATGAGTTTTTTGCTATATTCTATATCTTCTGTATGGAATGTTCTAGTCCACCCCCTCTCCACTGCAACAGAAAAAATGTTGTGTGTGTGTGTATCTCTCAGGGCATTAGGAACTCCTAAGCCTTTAAAGACAATCTTCAACTGCTGCTTCCCTACCACTCTAAAGACCTCATTTTAATACTAAACCAATGATCTCTGTTAGTCCATAATGTACAGTATGCTCTGGTCTATAGCTGTTTGAATGCATTGGTCTGTGTGCATTCACATGCTGTTTGAATGATTCTCTTATGATGCCAGGAAATAGGGCCTGAGGATTGTGAGGTGCTGGTTTCAAACCAGAAAAATCCAATCCAATGGGATGATATTGTCTGCTTTCAGCATTTGTTTTTTAGAGGAAATTACTGGTGTGCATTTGCCTGCTTAAAATAAAAAAGTGAAATGACGAGTGTTTGCAAACATTAAAGATGAATCAAATCCATGTTTGATCTGTTTACTTGTTAAAACATAAAAAAGAAAGGCAGTCCTTACGTAGAAGCAGCAGTGTGACAGACATGTCTCTACAATTGTATATTTTAGGGCCAGTCAATTCTCGCTCTCTTACCTCTCATACGCATACTGTACACACACACACACACACACACACACTTTTTGCCCATAACTCTCATTGTATGAAGAGCTAACCCACAGCCAACCGAGAGGGATGTCCTCACCAAGCTTGTTAGATCCTTCTCCTTTGAGAAACAGTCTGTCAGAATGATCCCCCTGAAATTCCCCAGCTTTTGAAGTTAAATACCATTACACCTCTCCCCACCGACGGAAACATGATGATATTATTAATACACGGCTCAGCAAATACCCGTCATCGCTCAGCCTGCCAGCACACACTGAGCTGACAGGAGCCACTCCTTCTTCTGTGGGTGGGTGTGTTTGCCAGAAGCCTGCTGCTTTTATTATATATCACAGCCACAGAGCAAAGTGTCCTCCTGTTCACCACACACACACACACACACACAGACACACAAACACAGACACACCACA
>JAGFZM010000008.1:558693-591193 GCA_017657215.1 Limnothrissa miodon | reverse complement strand
GTACCATGAGACGCAAGATGGCTACTCGCCGATGCACCGATTGCGACCGCGCCTCCGACCGCCATGCCATCTGTTTCATCTGCATGGGGAGCGAGCATGCTATGCTCGCCTTTTCGCGACCAGATCTCTGCTCGGCTTGCGAACGCCTCTCCCCTACAGCTATCGCCAACAGAGCGGCTTTCTTCGTGGGTTCCACTAGCGTTTCAGGGGCAGGTTCTTCCTCCGCTGGCGTTAGGGGTATTGTTCCCCACCAGTCTCTCGATGTTTCCCCGGCGTCTCCGCACCCGGTTGGGCTCATCGATCGAGCTTCAGTGGCTAATCGACCGTCGGTTAGCTTCTCAGCGGCTAGCTTGCTACCAGCTAGCCAGCTAACCGCGGCCCACCAGGCTAGTCCTACTAGCTCCATTGGCGCGCTCTTCGCCCGCGCGGCTACCACGCCGCCTCAAGGCGACACCGATGACGAGCCAGTTATCGAGGCCGTGGATGAGGAGGAGCTGTCCTCCTTCCTCTCCGCTCACGGCGCCACCGTCGAGGATATGCCTCCTGCTGTCAACACCCACGCCGCTCAGCTAGCTTCCGAGCTAGCTTCTTGGCTACTCAGGCGGCTAACAGGTTAGGCCTGCCTCCGCCTCAGCGCTATCCGGAAGGGCGTTTCGACCCCTTCTCCGGTGCGCTGCCCTCTCCAGATGCTCTCCCCCTCCCTGCTCACCCCACGGTTGTGGCTGATGCGCAGGGCTCCTGGGAGGCTCCCTACGCCGCCATTGCCCCTATCCAGGGACACGCGGCGTTTTACGCGATGGACAAGGCGGGCGCCATTGGCCTCTTGCAGCTCCCTCGCGTTGAGGATGCGGTCACTGGTTGCCTTGCACCAGCCTCTGCTGCCACCTGGACATCGCCTCCCGAGCTCCCCTCCAAGCCGTGTCAACGCACGGAGAAGCTCGCCTCCAAGGCCTTCATTTGCACAGGCCAGGCGATAAGGGCGCTAAACACCGCCTTTCTCCTCTCCTCCTTGGCGGAGGAACTGGTGGCTGAGCTGGCTACGCAGCACTCAGAGCTGACCGTCCATCAGCTCCGCAGAATTACCGCCCTCACCTCACTGGCTATCCGGGCGGCCATTAAAGCCGACGGGCGCTCCCTTGGCTCACTGGTCATCTTAGACAGGCATCTCTGGCTAAACCTCTCCTCCATGCCGGAGAAGGAGAAGAAGCATCTCCTGAATGCTCCTATCTCCGCCGATGCACTGTTTGGCCAGGCGCTGGAGCTACAGCGCGATCGCTTGGAAAAGACGAAGTCGGCGGCTCAGGCCCTGCAACCCGTGCTTCCCAAGCGTGCCCCGCCTCAACAGTCCGCTCCCGCTGCTCCTCAGACGCGTGCTCGTACGCCTCAAAGGACGCAAAAGAAGAAGGCGGACGCGCCCAAAGCCGCGCCACAGCCGGCTGCCGGGTCGCAACCCACTTGGCAGCGCTCCCGCTCTCGCGGGCGCCCAGCTCCCGCGGGCGCCCAGCTCCCGGCAACCGCCCGGTTAGCCGGGAGCGGCGTAAGAGGCCACAGCGACCCTGATGGGGTCGCGTGTGCGCGGCAGAGCATGTCATGCGATCGCCATCCATTGACTGCTACGCCTCTGTGTGCTCTCAAAGGCCCGGGTCCTCGCTCTGCAGTCCCCAGCTCGGAGCGTTCTCCCCCGCTTCGGCGGTCCTCTCTGATCTCACCCCCTCACGGGGCGCTGAGTTTGCCTTGTTCACAAGCACTCCGCACACAAGCTACAGCCCCTCTGGGGCAATGTTTGAAAATGAGCCCCGGCCCAGGCCGGAGGACGCTCTCTGTTCTGTCAGCGCTATCGCGCACTGGGGCACCGGTACGGTCTCCGGCGTGCGTTCAGCTGACACACGCCCCGCGCTCTGCGCCCCGCGTTTCGACACACCTAGACGGCGCCCACGTGGCGCCGAGGCCTCCACTTGTGCCACGTTCTCCACGTCCTCTGTCCCCCTCGCCTTCGGGCAGTGGGCATGCGACGCCTCTGAATCGTTCACGAGCAGCGCTACCGCGCACTGGGGCACCCACACGGTCTCCGACGCGTGTTCAGCTGACACACGCTCCGCGCTATGCGCCTCGCGTGATGACTCGCCTCTACGGCGCCCAGGTGGCTCCGAGGCCTCTACTAGTGTCGCGACCTCCGCGTTCGCTGTCCCCTTCGCCTCTGAGCAGTGGACATGCGGCGCTTCGGAGTCGTTCACGGTCGAGAAGTCCCCCCCGTCCTCTCTCGCCGCTTCTGTCGGTCGATTCATCGCCCAGATACGCGCAGAACTGTCTGCTCAGTCTGACACGTCTGCCCTTGGCCAGACGGGCAGCTTCTCCCCCTTCTTCGAGGTCGTCGCCGACAAGCACTCCGAGTCGGCTGCCCCACGGGGCGTCGCAGGTGCAGTGCGTGGCTCATCGACCACCTACGTCGCTGACACGCACTCCAGGTCGGCTGCCCTACGGGGTGTCGCAGGTGCAGTGCGCGGCTCATCGACCACCTACGTCGCTGGCACGCGCTCCAGGTCGGCCGCCCTACGGGGTGTCGCAGGCGAAGCGCACAGCTCACCAACATCGGATTTCGCTGACGTGCGCGCTGAGTCGGCCGCCCCACCGGGCGTCGCGAGTCACTTCGTTTGTCCTTGCTGCCTCCTCATGCCGCTGCTCTGCTCCGGCAGAATTGGGCGATGTGCACAACGTCGCGTTGGGTCCTATCAACAGTGTTGAAGGGCTATCAACTGCAGTTCAGGTGGCCACCCCCACCCTACAGAGGTGTCATGGAGTCAGTGGTGCCCCCCACCAGGGCCCCTGCGCTCAGACAAGAGCTTTGCGATCTCCTGAGAAAGGGCGCTATTCAGCGCGTAGATCCGACGCTGGCGCGCGCAGGTCGCTACAGTACGTACTTCCTGGTGCCCAAGAAGTCGGGCGCTTTTCGCCCTATCCTAGACCTCAGAGCGCTCAATGCTTCGCTCAAACCTCTCACCTTTCGCATGCTCACGGGGCGGATGGTGGCGGAGTCAGTCCACCAGGGGGACTACATGGTCACCATAGACCTTCAGGACGCCTATTTTCACATAGGCATAGTCCCGAGGCACAGGCGTTTTCTACGCTTCGCCTTCGAGGGCAGCGCGTACGAGCCCTCCCCTTCGGTCTATCTCTAGCACCTCGGTGCTTCACCAAGTGCGTGGAGGCGGCGATCGCTCCTCTACGCGCTCAGGGGATCAGACTCCTCAATTACTTGGACGACTGGATGCTGCTGGCTGGTTCCAGACAGCTCCTAACGTCACAGACCCACGTGGTCTTGCGTCACCTGCACAGTCTGGGTTTCTTAGTGAACCTAAGCAAGTGCATGCTCTCTCCCTCCCAGGAGGTCGAGTTCTTGGGCGTGAGGCTGAACTCACGCTCGATGAGAGCGACGCTCACACCGAAGAGGCTTCAGGACGTCAGGGCGTGTCTACGCCACTTCAGACTCGGTGCCTGCATTTCGGCCAGGCTGTGTCTCATCGCAGGCGGCGCTGTCCCACTCGGCCTCTTACACTTACGCCCGCTGCAGCTCGCCGGCGTGTATTCAGCACGTGGTGCAGAGACAGAGGCTGTGATCCTCTAGTCTGCCCTATTGACGAGGTGCTTGCTTTTCTGCAACACCTATTTGATCAGGGTCGTACACCCTCTACTTTGAAGGTGTACCTCGCAGCCATCTCAGCTTGCCATGTTGGCTATGCTGGCGTTTCCCCAGGTGCTCACCCCCTTGCGTCGCGCTTCATGAAGGGCATCAGACGGCTCCGCCCCTCTGCCTCCCCTTCGGTCCCTACTTGGGACCTGGCCACCGTCCTACGTGGACTGGCCCTTACGCCCTTTGACCCTCTGTCGAGTGCCAGTCTAAATATGCTTTCCCTTAAGACTGCGCTTCTGCTCGCCCTGGTCTCGGTGAAGCGCGTCAGCGATCTGACTGCCTTGTCAGTCAGTCCTGACTGTCTTGAGTTCACGCAAGGTGACGCGCGGGTCACGCTGCGACCAAATCCCTTTTCTCGCCCGAAAGTGCTGTCTACTGACCCTAGTTCGAGGGTCATTGAGCTCGCAGCCCTTCCTGAGACGGGCAGTTCTGTGCCCGTTACTCTGTGCCCAGTCAGAGCGCTTCGTGCCTACTTGACGCGTACGCAGAGCATCAGGAAGACGAACCAGTTGTTCGTCTGCCAAGGCGAGCGTGCCAAGGGTCAGGCCTTGTCTACCCAACGCATGTCGCATTGGCTTACAGAAGCCATACGTCTGGCATATGAGGCGGCGGGTGTTCCTCCGCCTGTTCATGTCAGGGCGCACTCCACCCGTGGAGTGGCGGCTTCTTGGGCCTTCTGGAAGGGCGTCCCCCTGAAGGATATCTGCTTGAGCGCTTCGTGGGCCTCAGGCAACACCTTCGCGCGTTTTTATGCATTGGACGTCACCAGGCCGGGTGTAGCAGAGAGTGTTCTCTCTGGGCCCGGCGGCGGTCCCATGGATCCTCCCACCTCGGGCTCCTCGGTGTAGGGCTCTTGAGGCTTGGTTGTAGTGATCCACTCGTACGTTTCGGCTTCGAAACGAAAGAGAACGTTACGGATACTAACGTATCCTCGGTTCTCTGAGTGAGAAGCCGAAACGTACGCTTCGGGCCTCAATCGCCGAAGCTGGCGAGCTTGGCAAAGAGGACCTGAAGCGTAAGCGCAGTCAATATATAGACTTTCTGACGTCACGCAGGGCTGTCTAAGTAGTTGCCTGCGCGCGTCAGTGCGTTTACTGCCCTTTTTTCAAAGGGTTGGTTTAAAATGACTTCAGAAAAGCAGGAGATGATAGGCATCATCCACTCGTACGTTTCGGCTTCTCACTCAGAGAACCGAGGATACGTTAGTATCCGTAACGTTTAATGGCGATGATTTTGAAACACCTTTTTCTACTTTAAGATTCCACCGAGGCTAACTGAAGATTTGCAACTTCCCCAAGTTTCCATGGCAGGACAGTCCTAAACAGGTAGCAGATTTCTTTCATTCCCTATCTTTAATTTGATCAGGCACAGCCACGGGGGACAGTCATATGCCGTTCATTCCTTATGCAGTTATGAAATTCAAACGGCCTCCGAGTTAATGTTTTCTTTCCCAAAACCCATTTCAATTTCTCCATTGACAGGGAGGTGTCAAAGAGGAAAAAAAGGCTGTCTTCTCCTTGTCATGGGTAATTTTTTCTTTTGCTTGTAGAGAAAACATCATTTTTTACTGAACACAGGTTTCATATAAACACTATTTGATGCCAACATTTTCTGTATCAAAATTAGTTACGAGCACTGAAGTTGCTGGAGCTCCGGTTCATTCATTTAAGGTAATCTGTGCTTGGAATGAAGGATGAATGTAATTAAGACCTCTCTAGGCTCTTATTAGGCTAAACATATTGTCCTATTATCCGCCCGAAATCCAGATAGAATTGGACAGGAACAACATAGATCTACTTTCCCCCAAATCAAACAGCAAAACATTTGTGATGAGGTGAGCGGTACGTTTAAAGGTAAACCTGACAAAACAAACCCTTTTTCTGAAGACTGCAAGGCTCTCTTTCTTTCTGTCATCCACTTTTGCTGTCCATCATTGTTTGTCTTTATCTCTCTCTCTCTCTCTCTCTCTCTCTCTCCTCCGACATTCAGTCTCTCCATCTTTTCCTGCCCTTCTCAGAGAGTGTGGATGAAGTACTGACTCCCAGCTCTGCAGGTGCCAGCTCATCTGTCTCTCTTTCCTCTTTAATTCAACAGGGATTGGACTCATGAAAAGATGGATTCATCTGGCTTCTGACGTCACCACACACACACACACACACACACACACACACACACACACACACACACATCCATTTCCACAGGGGTGGAATACATTAACCACAACCTAGGCTCTAACTCGTGGGAGAATGAAACATCACACCACACTCTCGAGACCGCCAGTTAGCCATTTCAACCCACCCAATCCAATTTGTGCAACTAATGATTGAAGGGGAAATTGATTATGGCAAATGTAATAACCACCAAGGCCTCTAACGAGATGGCTATGTCCAGACCAGCCACTATAAATGCTTTTGCACCAACTACTACTGCGAGCCAATCTATGATGCATTACAGCAAAACACAGAGCTCTAAAAAATGCATGGAGACATGGAGAATTTGAAAAAAATCTTGCACACACGCACACACACACACACACACACACACACAAAGAGAGAGACACAGACACACACACACACACACACAAAAACACACACACATGCATGCACATCCAGAGAGAAGGCTGCTAGGATGCATACAGTATGGGCACGTGTTGAATAGCTGTGCAGTTGTTTGAAGTTTGCAGCATTGAGACTGCTGAATGTTTGCTCACAGCGGGGGGCCGAGGCTTTCTTGCTACAGGCAGCTGGCAGGTTGACTTAACACTTGGCTTAAATTGACTGCCGTTCTGCCTTCTCCCTTGGGTATATATAGGAGTGTGGTGTGTGTGGCGTGTGAGCCAGTTTGCTTGACGCTTCATCCTGACCATGCTTCGAGTTGAAAAGACAGCTTGTATGCCTGTATCTAACCTTCAGGCTGTGTCTCCGGGCTGCAGCCATGCAAGCATTCAAATCCTCCTGACTACTCGGAACAGAACAACACTTGATTAAGCAAAACAGAGGTCTCATTTGTGACGGTTTTATTTTCGCTTTTTATATTCACTAGCATGAACATTTTCAACTGAAGTGACTTCATAATGTAGTTGTTTATTTTCACAATAAAAGATGTATCCATCCTTTTGGATAATATGTAGACCATCACAATAGTAACACCCTGTTCCTGGTGAAACTAAATTGTACGTTTCTGCTCAAAACCTTTCAATAGAAAGGTCATAATGCAGACAATATATGGGTCACAACTGCAGCATTTGGTGAATGATTTCTCATAAATAAATAAATTACTCCAACATATTTGTAGAGGGAATTGGTTCAGATTGTAAAATTCTGCGAATCACTCTCCATGAATAAATAAACTGTACATACGCTACACTGTTGTATTTGCTCGAGACAGAGACCATGACTGTGTGCTTTTGACAGAATCTGTTGTGGCGTTCAAAACTGCATTCCACAACAGCTATCGCAGCAATTTTCTCCCACAAAATAGACAACTCCCGAGCCCATTCAAGTCCGGTTGTGCAAACAGGCAGGCCCATTTATGGCCCACATGTTAAAAACTGATAGCTGTTCTCGGGGAAAAAAAGAGAGAAAAATCACAAGTGAATGAACGCTCATTCTGCAGTGCATACGCAGATATCAAGAGCCTTGGGGAGCAACACTGTCTTGCAACCGTTATCAAGCTTTGTCACTCCACACTCATGGTTTTTTCTCTCTCTCTTTCATTGCCCTATATTTTCATGGGACAAAAAACAATAATGCGAACAGGAGAAACGCAGTCATGGGCAAATGAAACAGTGACTGTGTGTGTGTGTGTGTGTGTGTGTGTGTGTGTGTGTGTATGTGTGTGTGTGTGTGTGCTACAATTAATTGAGCTTGGCAAAGAGAAAATGGAATGGCCTGAAAACCATCTTGTTCAGTGGAATGTTTTCTTGTTTGTGTGCATCACCGAGACGAGCACACATGATACTGTAGGTGACTTTCCAGGTCTGTGGATCCAGTAATTAGCACCATCTAAGTTAATGTACCCTTAAGGAGAGTCATGTCTATTGTTCCTCTTCAAAAAAGACAATTGATTTTCTAAGATCTCTTCACTTAATCGGTTGGCACAGGTTCAAATTCAGAACATCCTCAAATAAGAAGTTTAGATATAGAGAGAATTCTTCTATCTAATTGTACCTGATTGTCAGATCCTGTTTTAGTATTAAAATATGTAATTATTTAAAAGCAAAACATTTATTTTTATATTAAAAAAGAAGCCAGAAGCAGAAAATTTGCAACTGCTAAAAAAAAGAGGCCACGGAGCGAGTCTCCTACAACCATGCGTATTCTTAGCAGCAATAAAGTAATTCTGAGGGCTATAATGTAGCCATGCTAGCTTCATGCCCTGAAGGGCTTCTGTGCAAAGTTGTGGGTTTCGGCTATGCAACCCGGCAGATGGTGAGGCTAGTCTAGCCCTTCTGGATAATGTTATAGGAAGGCCCTAACCTTACCTGGGCAAACGGCCATAATAATTATATATGGGGCGTTGCTTTGGCCAGACATCCTGAGCTTCTGCACTTTCCTCCGAGTTTTGCTCGAGCCAAAGGCATAAAACGTTAGACTGCGGCCTCTACTTTCTTAAAGAGAACACTGAAGATTTTACCTTCATCTGTTTGCATTACGTTTTTATGGAGCACCACGATGCGAATGCCTGCGTATGCTTGCAGAGACAGAATGCAATTCTCACACCCTCCCTTTATGTCCACTCTCCTAGCGGCAGCGCAATAAACTATTTATTTCATGTTTTTACCAGAAGGTTCCATTGTTGATTTATACCTTGTTTTTTAGGCAGCAGTTTTTACAGAAATATAGAAATATAACAACGCCTTTCAGCATATTTGGGATGCGTCAAAAGATCCATTCTCAGTAAAGAATTCTTTCCAGCAGCACTTCAGACTGACTTTTCACAGCTGTATTTAGAAACCCTCCACAGGCCTGTTTACATCCCAGGGACAACCGTGTGCAAGGACTATGTTAACCCTCTTAAGAACTGTAATCAATCTGTGACAATATGTCAATACTCGATTGCAGCAAAAGCCACTCCAACAAAAACAGCACAGATTCTTTAAGCCCCCTACCCACATTTAAAAAGCTGTCACTTAATCCGGATCAGGCTATTGTTGTTGGATTTTACTTTACACTTCTGACATATAATCTCCTTCTGACTTCTCTTCATTGCAAATTCAGCTTTGCTGTAAATATGATTTCAAGATGACATGACTTCGTGTGCAGCAAATGCATTATTACAGATTAACTGCACCATATAATTCAGGCAGCATTTGTCACACTTTGACACAGAGATTTCGCTAATCTATATAATAACCTATGGCCATGATAGAGTTTTGCACAACACATAGGGTTAAGCAAATGCCATTTAGTACTTTCGCTTGGAAAATCCACATTAATGCGACTGAGGAGTGTTTAAACTTGGAAAAGAGATTTATCATCACAAAGTTGCTGCAAAACACGTACCAGGCGAAAACACACCGTAGCAAATCCCCTATATTCACTTAGGCAAAGAGGCAGCACTTTGTCAATTGGATCAATTACAACATGAGACTCATTAGAGATGTGCTGCTCAGAGTGCAAAAGCTACGACTCCTCCAAACGAACACATAAAGCAGACCGACACACCGACGTGGGCTAACTAATGATGAGCTGTGTAAAGACGCTTGTTTTTTGAACACTGAGGGTTCAGCGTTACGGAAAGAACAGGTGCCTTGTAAGTGCTGCTTCGTACAATGTAATGACTTCAGACTGTCTCACAGCGTGACGGCCAAGCAGTCCATCACAGGAGGAGGATAATAGCTCGGAACCCCGCAGGCAAACTATTACCCATAAACAAGGTGGGACAGGGGTGTAGGGAGGCATTCACTAACACAAAAAATAAATAAGAAGCTTGTTGCAAAGTGTGTCTTTTCGGACACACAGTCAGCTAACAGAGCTGCTCGGACAACGAGGACTAGTGTCAGGCAAAGTCGTAGACCCACCAAACAAATGCCTGTAGCAGGGCCCGTTCAAACCAACAGGATACAGTAGGTGAGAACAAGGAAAGGCAAGATGTGGTGAAGAGATTAGCTTTCAGTTGAGTCTCTTACACAAAAGTAAGCAGCACTCAAGCCTAGCAGATTGATTCTGTGAAGGTAATTGGTGTATTTGTGTGCATTATATATGAGTGCCAAGGTTGCTGTTGTGTACATGTGAGTATTATGTGTGTGTGTGTGTTTGTGTGTGTGTGTGTGTGTGTGAGCATCAGGTATGTGTTATGCATGTGTGAGTATCGTGTGTGTGTGTTTGTGTGTGTGTGTGTGTGCTGGAGGTCAGGGAGGGGGCGGCACTGGATCCCCTGAGATTTGATTGGCCACCCCAGGGGCCCCATTGTCTGCCATTTGCTAATTCAGATGATTGACAGTTTGCAGCACATTTCTTTTTAAGATGGCAAGAAAAGAAGTGGAACAATTGTAACATCAAAGTCACTAAGATGAAATGGAGAGGTTATATTGTGAAATTAATCATTATGATGTACGTTTTAATGAGCAACTCAGTGGTTATTCAATTAAAGACTCCAGTACCCTGTAGCATTAGGAGAAATAACTTGATGAAGTAATTTTAATATTCACCATATTCGAGATATGGTAGACATTATCATATACAGTATATGAACATACAGCAACAATCAGAGTTAGGATGCATACGGTAAAGTATAAAGGTATAACTATAAGCGTGCAAGACAAGACATTTAAATAGCAACTTTAAATGATATCAATCACTAAGGTTGTCTGTCAGCTGAAACTAACATTGACTTGTTTGATATGCTCCATTTTCTCTCTGTTGAATTTCTCTGTTAATTTTCATCACACATCAAAGAAATAATATTATCTTTCACATGGTGTCATCTGCTAGTTGCTGTGATAAACAGTTGACAAGGGAAATTATGTCACATATATATTTAAATTTGCACATTATTCATTCTGCGTTAAAAAAACAACAACAGTTTTCTCCCCATTTCCTCCCCATAGGCCACCCATTATTTTGTGGTATTCTGTGGACCCCCTGAAATAGCGCTGCCCATTTCCTGGACAAATGTCTGTTGGTGGAAAACAAGTCAAGGCACAAATAAAAATCCTAAGAGGGAATTCTTTAAGTAAGTGTAGTGATAAAGGCACACTGGTCTCTCCCGGGGATAAGGGCTGCGGCCGATAAGACCACTCGCAAGCCAGCGCCACACTACAACGGCCTGAAGTGGACCAAAGGGACCAACTCAGTTGACCTCTCTTTGTCTAATTCTATACTTCTCACTCTCTTGCTTCGTCTCTCTATCCCTCTACTCATCTCACTATCACTTTCTCACTCACTCTGTCTTCTCTTTTCCCTCGTTCTTTAAATCACTTGTTTCTTTCTGCTTCAAGTATGTGGCTGCAATGTTAACAGGACCACCAGGACCATAATTTATCAAAGCTTGTGACTTCAAAATTTCCACTTCAGCACACGCACAAACATTTGAACGACAGATATAACACATGACTGACATGATTTTTAACGCCATGCAAATAAAGGCGAAACAAATGAAACTCTTTATGCACCCCCCACCACCATCTATTCCCTCTTTTTCTTTCTTTCCCTTTTTTTCCCTTAACCAATTCAATGGTCCATTTGACTGTCTAGACTGCACCTGCTTCACTGCCTCCCTGCAAATGCAAAGACAAAAATAGTTGCCGGGAGACAAACAGCAAGAAACAGAGCAAGTGTACCTTTTCCAACCTTGGCAGCTTTGGCGGGTGCCAAAACATTTTAGACTGATAGCATTACTTTAGATGATTAGATTTACTCTACATAACTCCGCTGCACAGAACACCTGCATTTTTCATGATCAGAAGAAAACAATGAGAAAGAACGTGTAAGAAAGAAATATTGTGCAGTGGACATGCTCTAGGGATGAAAGACTAGAGCCTTTAGGCCACAAAAAACACACATATGAGTAAAACTTTCATTTTAATACTGCTGGTATCAATGTGCTGAGGCTATTTTGTTAGATAGGCCAGTGGGTTAATTTGCGATAGCATTTTTCTAGTTCGTTTGAAAGCCCAAAGACATACCACTCTATGCCTTTGCAAAGGCTTTCTTCGATTTCAACATTGCTAGTAATTTAGATACATCTCTTTAGTCTGTGTTGAGTTTCTCAAAGACACACACACACACACAGGCACACACACACACATTTTGAAGGCAGACACCGCTCTTTGACCGAGTTATGTCAGGCATATTCGACAGCCACGCTCACGCTGCCCTTAGGGTTATTATTCGTTCTTCTTTTTGTCATGGCAGTCTAGTGCTTATTTCGCCCTCCTCATTCACACTCACCGAGAGTGTTATTCTCCCCATCACAAAGATGAGCCATAAAACCGGATTTATCATTGAGTGCCTCCATAGTGAGCCTGACCAGGCATGATCTGGCCCACCACCACCGCCGCCACCACTACCATGGTCTGACGCCGAACACTGAGAGACTGGCTACACAGAGTAGACACACAAGGGTGAACGTCTCAAGTCACGCGTCGCCACGTAATGAAATCACCTTTAACCACACACACAGACACACACGAGAGAGAGGCTTTAAGTCAATCTAGAACAGAGGGGCAAACACATCTGGCTTCTATTGATAGCCCTTCAACGAGACCCATAAGGCCTGCACTGATAATGTTTATGGGAATAAAAAAAACCCACAGACCCTGCAGAGATGCCACACACACACACACATACACAGAGAAAGAGATCTTGTCCTGAGTGAGTGATAAAGAGTAGAAACAGCTTCTTTCAGAATTTCCTGCTGCTTTTTCTCTAGGACATGAGCCCAGCACCTGGCACCACTACCATGAACCCATACCCATACCCTGCCATCAGGCACATCTGTCAAGCCATTTTCCACTATCCCATACAGAAGCTGTAGGCAGTGACTTCTCTGTCACTCTCGGTTCGTTAATGTGCTGCACTGAACCCAAAGCCAGCTACGTATAGTGATTTTTCAGGTTACCAAAAAAGGTTAACATCCTTTAGTGAAAAGTTGGGCAAATGCTGTGGTTGTCTTGGCCTTGTGCCAAAAAAAAAACGAATGGCAGACGGATGTCAAACGACACTATTTGATACGCACTGGCTCTCATTCTAGTTTCTTTGAAACGTTTCAGTGATGTGCACGTGTGCACACTGACTTGACAGCAGAACTTAAAATGAGACTGACCAGAAATTGAAATTAAATGCAAAGCATTGACACTGCCACTGAGAGCAAGTAATATATGCACCAAATCCCACCCTGTGTCTCCTGAGAAGCAAAATCAGGCTACATCATGGTCCACCGCCTGTATTTACATGTCTGTTTATCAGGGCTGCAGAAAGCCATTTCCCATCTCTAGAATTAACAAGAGCCCTGGCCTGTGGTGATCAGCCATCTTGAAATAATAGAGACTGATTACACACAAGCCTCTGCCAAACTTCAAAATGTCACCAACTCCAACTCTGGCTAGTTATTAGAACTTCTAAGACCCTGAAATGTCAGGTAGCAAAGTCTTTAGACTTCTCGCCTTCCTGGGTCTTATACCTGTGGTTCTGTGCAAAGTCTGTGGAAAGTCTCCGGGTAGTCTTCCTCCTCAGTTCACACAATGCCCACTGATATAAGGCTCCCCTAAAACTGCTCGGGTGCCTTGCAATGGCTCAATTTTCAATTTTCTCACAGATCCTCTTCTGGTTCAATATTATGGAATAGCCACATATTGTGTCCATAAGACCCTATATGTCATTCCAGTCTTAATCTGAAATACCATTAGAGACCTCCAAATCCAATATTTACCAATCCACAAATGTGAGTTTAAATGTAAATGGTCTCACTCAGTCAAAGTCTTCTCTCAATTATAATGAATAAGAGTGTATACAGTTTCCTTTGCATGTGGTACAAACTGAGTTTCAATGCAGTTGCTTCATTGTTATAATAAACTGCTTTAAGTCAACTTGAAGTATGAAGGTGATTTGTAAAACTATCTGTTGGCACACTATATGGCAGGTTTTTGTCTGATCTAGTCATGCATGGATTCAGCACTTTGGGACCAAAGTTAATACTTTGAAGCCTGCAGTATGTAGTGTACACAAGGTTATGCAAACAAACACAGTTACAGCTATAATTTTATTTTAACAAAACAGTGTTACAAAATTATGTACTTTGGAGACCAGCCTCTTACACTGCATGTAGCAGGGGAACTATTTTCAGATGAATATCATTACATTCTAGGAGCACAGTCAAACAATTAATTTGTTTATTAAACTCGTGTCCGAAGGTAGTCTACAAAGAAGTCATAATCAAGTATACTTAAGAGTATACTTAATAGGCTATTAAACATGAACTCAATTTCATCACAGTTGTCCTGTGAAGTAGTCATGGAGGTGACTCTCATGTGGAGGTGACCCTCACCAGCTATCACAACTTCACTCTCTAGTGTCAGTGGAGCTCGGCACCTTCATGTGGGGCATTTTTCTCCTCTCACATAGCAGCAGCAATTTCACTGCAGAGAAGCACAAAATGCTGCCAAGGAGCATGTGCAATGGATAGAGCTCATTGATACCTTGTTCCACAGAGGATGTAGGGGAATGAGTAAGCAAGGAGGTACTGTAAGTAATCATTGCTTTCGACCTGCACCCTATCACCCCTGCAACCAAACCACAGTTAATCTGAGGGATTCGCTGGCACATACCACAGATCAACAAAGATGGGCTGCAAACATCTAGCTGCGAGTCTCAGTGTGAGGCTTATGAATAGACTCGAGAACCCGAGTGACCTTTCAAACAGTCTAGAGGGGCTTTTAGAGTTCCATTCACTACACTTACTGTACATGCTTAAGTGTCCAAGATAACATCACCAATTGTCCGTATTTGTAAACAACTCTCTCTTTCTCTCTCTCTTTTCTCTCCCTCTGCCCAGCTGTCTCCACACAAGTGTGTTTTTCCCCTGGTTCCCTCCAAAGCAATTGAATAGCCGAGGCAGCCACAGGAGTATTTTTCTCTTCTTTCGAAACAAGACTATTAAATGGCTGCTGCATCAGGGCAACGCGCTGTTGCTGCCTGGGACCGTACTTCCCTGTCTGTTTACAGAGGAGGAGCGGCCCTACAAACAGCCAGCCAGGGACTGGTGCAAGGTAGTGTAGTGTGAAGGAAACAAGCGTACAGGAGCTTTTCTGTTCTTTGCCTTTGTTTAGTCTGGTTAGATATTGTCACCAACCACCACTTTATCTATAAGAGTGGACAGAATAGGTGTGTGTGTGTGTGCATGTATGTGTGCTGGAACTGTGAGTGTGAGGGACTGTGAGTGTGAGGATGAGGGGAAGTGTGTACATGTATGTATGTATGTGTGTGTGCATGTTTGTATGTGTGTGTGTGTGTGTGTGTGTGTGTGTGTGTGTGTGTGTGTGTGTGAGTGTGTGTTTGTACGTGTATGAGTGTGGGTTTGAGGGGAGCGGGTGCATCGGGAGCAGAGGTGCTGGTGTAAGGAGACAGGTGTGAGGGCTGGAGGGCTTGGCGTGACAGGCTAGTCACCAACATCATGTCCCTCACCTCTCTGGGTCCTGCATCACATAACCACCATGTGCACGCGCACACACACACACACACACACACACACACCCAAACACACACACCCCTGTTCACCACATTCTGTTACGTAAGGCCTGTTGGTTGCCACTTATAGCAACACGCACCCGGTGATTCATGACAGGGTCCGGTGGCCGGGACAGTGGTGCTGATGACAGCCAGGCAGTTACAGTGAGCAAACAAGGGCCGAGTGCCGCGACCGCTCACAGGATAACGCGCCAGATTTACGACACTTGGTGGCTATGCAGGCAGCCCAGTTATAACTCACTCAGAGGGCCATCAACAACTAAGCACCTCTTTTTACTCCCCTTGATGCCCCTTTCACCAGTCCTCCATTATGGGGTGGTAGCAGAGGGGTTGTGTCGGTGTGTGTGTGTGTGTGTGTGTGTGTGTGGGAGGGACGGGAGGGGGTCATGTGACCTGCTGATTCATAGAAGCTCTGGCAACAGTTCGGAGGGCACATTTCCTGTCACTGACGAGTCTTTTGATTTGTTTGCCAGTGCTAAACAGGAAACAAATTAAAGCTGGTGTCAGTACCTTGAGTCAACCGTAAAAATGACTCATGTATCTCAGCAGCAGCCTGCTTTCCAACTGCCTCACTCTCTCTCTCTCTCTCTCTCTCTCTCTATTTCTCCCTCTCTCTCTCTCTGTAATCTGATTCATTTTCCATCCGGGCTGCAAATTACTAAGGAAATATGCACAATTGTCGACACGGGCACTAAACTCACACCAAAGCACTGCCTTACTCACTGCATGCGAGCAGTCTTGCAGCAACCGTCTGTGAACTATTCGACTGACGGATGTAGGCAACAGATAGCCTAAATGGATGACATCAGGACACAATTTTTTTTGTGTTTTTCTTTGATAAAATCAATGGAACAGTGAACCGTCAAAGCAAGTCTGAAATAAGTACCAAATTTGTTGTATATATGGATGTGAAGGATGGAATGTGGAAGGTTTTAGGTGTTCTTCTGGAGTATTTGATGTTCTTCCACAGTGCTGTTTTTCCCTCATCTGCTGTGCCATCTGCACAGACATGTGTTTCCCTGGGCTTCCACCAAAGCAGACGTTCTCTCTCGTTTTTTGGAGCACTAAGTCAAGTGAATTCGGCACTTTAATCTCTTTAATTATGCAAATCACATGCCAGAGATACTTCTTATCAACTCAGAGAGAGAGAGAGAGAGAGAGAGAGAGAGAGAGAGAGCTGCGTATGGAAGAGACATGCTGACATACGGACATGCTGACATGCTCCACATTCACTCCACCGGCACCGATAGAGGTTTGTCATGAAGGATCAGCGTTTGTCAAAGCGACCTTAGACCTTGGCCACTCTCTGATCTCTGTTCATTAAAATGCTAAAAATGCCAGGACATTTTCGAGCTAGTACATCTTCTTGTGTCCCCCGGACACATAGAACACGCGATAATCAGAGGCAATCATTATTCCAGGGATCTTCAGTGCAATTCTCTTTCTTTTTCACATTTTCTATAATTGGTTCTTGTAATGCTCCTCTCCAATATGTGCTCAAGTACAGTATACGGTTAGATGAGTACATGTGAAACACACATGTTAATGCAGGCTAATCAACAGCTTATATTAGCATCTATTGTTATTTCCTTGTGTGGATTGGAAATCTCCATCAGCATTTTAGAGACATTAAGTGAAGTAAGGGCAGAATGCGCTGAAGGAAATCACTTTCAAATCATGCTTCAGAATAGAGTCCTCACACACGCAAGATGGGACAAGAGCCAGGACAAGATGCAAATGAGCTATGGCAAGCCTTCGGACGGCACACAAGTAATTGCACTGACTGTGTTTAACAATTCCGATTAGCTAGTCTCGGCAATGTCAGTAAACTTCACACCCGTTTCAGTGATCTGTAAAAATCCATTAGCACAAAAGGCTTGCCCTTCTGGCACAGTGAGAGACATGACTGGCTAAATAACTTCAACACGACTTCATCACTTCACATCATCCGAATTATGACTAATACAGCAGCAACATGGTGGACACCGACAGCCAGCTGAACCATGGGTATTTATACAGAGATAACAAAGGATGCTTTTTTTGGACTGAAGTAGAACCGGATGGTATAAATCCATCTAGCCAAGACAGGCATGTTATATATGACGTGTATATCAATGGATTTGGCAGGGAGAGGCTTTGACCATAAACCCTATCAAAACAACAATAAATTACAGGTCCGCACAACAGACTCTGGAGCCTAAAGACAGCAATCAATGGCAGAGATTGATCAGGGAGAATAAAAATGTATGTTACCTGCAGTGAAATTGTAGCTTGCTGAGAATCCCGTGGCTTCCAATTCACCATCAGCCACAAATTTTATCCAAAGGTATCGGCCGCTAGACCTGATATACAGCGGGCTTTGCTGGCCACAGTAGCGTCCAATTATTGGAGAAAAGCCAAATGGCCCATCTCGTACTTCAATATGATCAAATTTACATTCCCACGAAGGCTCTATTGAATACTTTTCAAAGAAAAGATCAATACATTGTCTTGGGGGAGCTACAAAAAGAGCAAAAACAAGCCAAGGGGATAAATGTGTAAGTTAAGTTGCATGTAAAACACACTGTACTCTTTAGAATGACTGAAATGGCTGTTTAAAAACATTATACAAAAGCTGATTGTGGAAGAATAAAAATTAAGGCAAGATAAAAAAAATATAATAACACTTTCTATGATTTTGTATTCTTAAGCGTTATAAACACAAGGTTACAATGCATTCCTAAAGCTTTAGAACTAATGACATTAGTAATTCTAGCTGTAATTATAGGCTATACATTCTCATGACAACTTATAAAACTGTCACAATGTACTTCAAAGCTTTAGGTTTTTCAGTGTTTGTTTTTTTATTTGTCAAATTACTCGATTCAAACAATAACAAGGTGCAAGTGATTTGTTGTTAACAACAGTTACTTGGGCCATTTTTACCTAAAACAACTTAGAAAAGTGTCTTTTTCCAGGGCTACTACCATGCTAGCCAGGTTCCTTAACCGCTATGCTACCAATGCCCACTAAAGCGTTATGAATGAGTTTAAACTTTTATAAATCTCTATACAAGTCAATTTATCAAGTCATCACTTATTTAGCATAATAAATATATTTGCCTGCAATCAATACAATCAACAATTTCTTTATTTCCTGTTTTTTAATTAAAATATATACTGGTTAGATATCAGTGGTCATGTGGATATCAGTGGATATCATTAGGTTTCCACTTCCATGTCTACTGAGGGAAACAGCGGTCCAAAAGAAATGAAAAAAAAAAAATCAAGAAGCATTTCAGCAGACATGGTTACAGGCAGGGACTATTCCAGTGATTCCAGTGACTGGAACTTTCTTTGTGTAAGAAATGCGCTATATAAATAAATGTGCCTTGCTCCTAACTAACTTGAAGTGGCAGAAGTGAAGAACAAATTAACATGACTTTAAGGTGCTGGTTGTCACTCATTTAGCAAAACCTGGTGAACCTGTTGCTATTTCATTTTCACAATAAGCCATACACAATTTAAGAACATGAGCATGTACACAGTATATGTCTTTATGGGAGATGAACTGCCCTGTTTCTGGGTAATACAGAGTGATACTTGTGTTGGAACTTACCTTCAATGATGTAAATGCACTCTCTCTCTGGAGGGTATTTGTTGGGGTAATTTGGTGAGGTGAACCTCCCCCCTTCTGCCTCTTTCACCCAAGTTCCACACTGCCCTGCTGGCTGGACTCCTGAGTTGTTTCTCACTAGAAAAGATAGGAAAAAAAAACTTGAATGTTTGAACTTTAAACTATATGTGAGTGTGAGCGTGTGTTTGTGTGTGTGCATGTGTGTGTGTGCGTGCGTGCGTGCATGTGTGTGTGTTTATGCATGTGCTAACACATTTGTGCTGGCAGTTGCCTGTGTGTTGATTCCATGTGACAAAAGCCATTACCTGCTTCTTTCTTTGTTGCCCCAGACAACCCAAGCATTAGGAGACTTGCAACTGCAATAGGAGACATTGCAATATTAACAGGGAGTGATCCAAATGAATTAACTACTTGCATATTTGTGCGCAACCGGGACAAGCTGTGCTGGATATTACTTAAAGAGATCTGATACCATAGAGCAACTCATTCAAAGTTTTCTGTCATAACAAGTATGATGCACTCAGCTGTAATTTCCCTATTCTCTTTGAAAATCCTTCAGCTCAGACATGCGTGGGCTGCAAAGTGCCAGCAATCAGTTCGCATGACAAAAATTAATCTGCAGTATAGTTAAATAGTTAAACAATTTAAGAACATGAGCATGTATGCAGGCCAAAGCCCACTAGTGCTTTGGGAATTTCAATTCACTTCTTTATTATATGAAATCATCGCACATTAAGGATGATGCGTATTAAGTTTCATAACTGGAAATAGTACTGTCAGATGCTTGCTAGTGGCCACTTCACCATGTTTTGCGCATTAGGTTATACAGAAAGTGCAAATATGCTGGGTTCTACAACATGGAAATATAGGCGATGCTAAAAAAGTGCACTCCACGCGCCCTTTTAAGGGCATCGCGCTCGGCATTTTAAACGTGTCTGCCTAAACATTTTATCAGTCAAACCTCTCCTTATTACAAAAGCGGCAATAGAAACAGGGAGCAACTTACATGTTGAAATATTTGTAGATAGTAGCATATTCAAAATGAATGAAACGACTTACCGTAAAGGAATATATGCCCATGTACCATGTCTGTTCCTTTTACAAGGGGCTTCAATCTGAACTAATTCCATTTAGATAAATGAATACTTCAAGTGGAATTTATCGATATATCTGAGGGTTACAAAATGCATAGACCAATCGCCTGGCTTACAACCCATAGAAAAATCCCATTTTTTTCTTACAATTGTTGATTGAGAAATATACAAATTCCACAGACGATGGCAACTACTAATCACCAGTTTCATACAAAACCAAAAACAGGTCTAAACATTTGCTTGATTTCCATCCAAGCGTTTCCAATACCCCTTGGTGCTTTTGATGCACAGTAATGTTTAATCGGTCCGTCATCAGCCCTTTCTAACCGCTCCACCTTTGCAATCTTACGATGAAAAGATTAATAAAGAAGCAATATTTCAAGTCTTCTTCAATCCATTCTGGAGGGAAATCCACAAAACCGTCGTATATCCATCACCATAACATTGTCTGTTTCACTTGTTTGAACCCACAGAGCCCACCGAACTTCGATAACAAAACTCGTGAGAATATTTTGTTTATCTCATGCTTTCTGCGTCCTCTGCGTTAAGCGGTTGGAAAATGTTCTTCTGGTCAGTTCGTTAGCATCTTCAACAACAAAGAGTTAATATAAATGATTGCTTCCAGTCATCAGTTGTTTATCTAATGCTAATAGTTAATTTAACTGCCATAATATATGATGTGGTGCAAAGCAACCACCTCAAACAAAAAATCGTATCCACCAGAAACGCTGTACCACGATGAAACAAGAAAAAGTAGATGTTGCTTTAAGAGGTACTGCAAAGCAAGGCAGACTGCGGGATCCAGCACCTCAGACGGCGGCAGAACAGCAAAATGTAAAAGGTAAGCAGAAAACGCACTCCGTAAGGAAATGGAAGAAAGCACGCAAAGGAGGGAGATAGATGTCAAGAGACGCCTGACGATCAGGCGCGCAAAGATCTAGCACCTGCAGCGTGGACTTGACGAGGACTATCTGCAGTTTGCTAACATGGCGGGGAATGAAGCTGGAAAAGAAAGTAATGAAGCATGAACATACAGCATATCATTCAGCGGTTCCAGGGTCACATCAGTGACACATTACCTTTGGAATCAATCTTCGCCTTACATGCGAGGATTGAGTAGTAACTTCATTCATCAGTTATTCATACGTTGTCGTGGCGCATGGAAATCATTGAGTACTTTCTCTGCACAACTGCTAACAATCATATTTTCATTCGATATTTTCATTGAAACAGGGCATTATGATATTTGTAGAGTTAATTCATTTTACATATAGGCTATAGATTCCACCTGTGTAGGCTTCTATGGGCGCGTGATAATAAATGATAGAAAATGGGTGCACCTTAACCTGAATTTCTCAACTCATAGTCTCTTAATGATCCTTCTCACTATTTAGACCACTTATGGCATTAAGACTTACATCGTACGTCAGTTTATTCCTGGAAACACATAGACACACACACATACACTAGATCTCAGATTTTCTGCAGTGATGCACCTCCCCCACTCCAACACATCAAGCTTGGATTGTCAGTATAGGGCTAATAACCTGCTGCTCATATGCATTAACCAGCAAACACTACATCTGAGGTAGTGGTACAAGTTGTAGCCGCAAAATGAAAATTTCTGCGGGAAAGTGCTGAATCAGTGATGACTTGAACTATGTGGAGTACCCTCAAAGCATCTACTGTAGCTGCTAATCCTCTCATAGGATCCAACCCAACAACCACTCAGCACACACAAACACAGGTATCCAGTCACACACACTCTCTCTCTCTCTATCTCTCTTACACAAACAATTACACATGCACACGCAAATGTATATCATTGACACACAAGCAGATCATTCACACTGAAAAATTGATACAGAAACCCACGCGTATTCACACAAATAAGCACACACACACACACACACACATATATATATATACATTAAACATAATATTATGGTCTAACTCTAGTTCTTAACATTTTTTTGAACAATCTGTCCCCCCGACCTCCACCACCACCCACAACAGTCAATAACACATAGTATGTCCAATAGAGTTGTTATATGCCTACTGTAAATCAGTAAGCAAACCATTAGGCCAAAGAGGTGAATGAGAGTGATCAGTGCATTGTCAAAATCTATTAAAACTTTAACAATCATTTTATAGACCACACAAGACAAAACATGGTAGTTTTAGATTGCAAATGTTCGTATGTAGTATGGGTTTAAAGCAGTCTGCCTAAACTATTGTCAGTCGTATGATTTACAGGTATGGTGCTTCCCTTGTACTCAATGCCCTAAACAAGACTGTGACTTGTGTGAGAAATAGGCCAAAATGTTTGAACTTTATTCTTCTTTTTAAAATTCATTTGAATACTTTGTTTGCAGTTTTAAATGTGTGATAACAAATTGAAATAAACTCTTCGTGGTTGAGCGCTCCACTTTTAGCTGGCTCTCTCTCAGTGTCCCCCTGAATTGTCCAAACGCCCCCTTGTAGTAGTGTCACCCTGTTGATCCTGACAGGGAATTGGAATCAGCCAGCCGACTCCATTTAAAGATTTCCATGCCATGGGCTACGTAGCTTGTAGCCTGAATGAGCGACGGTATTCCTTTCGCCTCAGGTGTTTAATCCTTCTCCCTCCCCTCATCTGACCACCTCCAAGTCCATCTCAGAGCGGTTTAGTCATCGTCACAGTTGATGACACAGCTGATGAAAGGGACTCAGCAACGAGGAGTCGTTGGCTGAACAGGCAGGCCTACAGTAAAGCGCTCCTGGCAGCCACTGGACGCGTATTGAAGAGAGAGGGAGGGAAAAAAAGACAAGTGTAGATTGCTGAAACTTCATCTTGTCTGTGGCTGCGGCTACCCTTCACGCATGCTAAATATTGGGGGATTTGCATTCCTGCACTGCACACACACATACACGCACACACACACACACGCACACATCTGTGCACACAGCATTATGTAGCCTATAAGTAGCCTACATCGGGTGGTGGGGGGGCCAGGTGACGGGTAGGGTGTGACTGACATAGCCCGCCCCCTCGCCTTGTCCCACAATTAGTCGTCATCTGGGTGGGAGGTGATTGTGGGGGTGGGGTGGGTGCTTGCGGGGTGTGTAAACGCTGAATGAGTCAAACTGGAAGGTACACATTGCCCTGGTTGTCCTCTCACTCAGCAGCTGTGGATGCTACAGGCCCGTTAATAGGACACTGTTCTCTCCTCTCCTCTCCCCTCTGTGATAATGTATAGCACAGATGCAGGCCCTGCTGAAATGACTTTGAGACTGCACATGCCCAGCACTGCTGATGGGCTATATGCTGTTATTGTGCTCTCCAAATTGCCAACAAATAATGAGGTAGAGAGCTAGAGTGAGCATTTGTTTGTGTTGAAATATCGAAACACATTGTGTATGTGGTTCTTCACAGTGTCAACACACACACACACACACACACACACAATTCCCTTATTAATAACACATTTTACAACACATACTGTACTAATATAACCACCACACATCAACTTCTATGATGAGCATTGTGGTATTGATGCTATCTGAAACTAGGGGAAAAAAAACTTTGGAGGACTGAAACCTAAGGTTAAGGTTAACAATCTCTTGTGTAAAATCAACTTTATTGCAATATAGTGTCATGTTACATCAAAGTTCAAAAACTTTTCAGAATATTAAATCTTCTACTCTGCAAGTGTCATGTGGCTTAAACAATAAAGTAAAAAACTAGGTTGGTAGGTTGAGTGATGCATAATCGCAACATGGAAATTATTTAAATTAAGGCTTATCTGGCTTACTGTGTGCAATACCAGATCAAAAACCTGAGCTGCCTCCAGCCTAGCTTAGCTTTTGCAGCACAATAAAAAAAAAAAAACAGAAAATGTTTTTTTTTTTTAAAGAAAATGTCAAGGAACTAAATCTGTCAAAGAAATGCCAGTCTGAATTAAAAGAATACAATCTCTATCAAAGGAAATGCAATAAGAGCCATGGCACAGCTCAGTAAATTTGTAATTATAGGTATTCAGAAGGAGAATGCCGCACCCAAACCATGTATCGCACTGCAATAAATATGTGCATCCATGAATAAATAATGACTACAATAAAAGGAAAATGTTGAGTCAGTTAGTCAGTCCGATCCAGTGGGGACCTTTGCAGATGTCTTGTGAAATACTTTGAACATACAGCATATTGCTCTTCCACAATTGCGTATATAGGATCATCTCTCCTCACACAAACTCCGATCTACCACTTGAGAGCCCTCAGTCAGATGCCTCAGATTCATGAGTCACAAACGTATGATGGTGTATGACATGTCCTGTCATGCCATCATGGTTTGTACTGTTTTGTGATGATGTAATAACACCCTGTTAGAGTTCTCGTAGTCACCATGACAACTTACAGCATATTACATGTCAGACCCAAGCAGATGCCTTATATTCGTAAAGCTGACGTAGCTTCAAACATGATCAGAGTTGTCATATCAAATACCAAAATTGATTACATGACACTCACATTATCTGAAATAATCTAGAATGACTAAGCCATACAGTGTTGTCAGTGGCGGTTCTACACTGAATTGCGCCCTGGGCGAAAGTACATCCTGGCGCCCCCCCCCCCCCAAAAAAACTGTCCAAAACACACTAAAATAAGTGATTGGTAAGTTTCACTAAATACTGTAGGCCTAATGTTAGAATTTCTGTGATGGTTTGTATAGCCTATTATGATTTTATTGTGTTCTAAAAAGCAAGGCAAGAAGGGGCCGTTGAACTGGTCCACTGGAGGATGAAAGTCATCTTGTAGGGCCTATGAGCCAGGGGGATTTAAATAACCCTCCCTTGGCAAATGCAATATTATGAGCAACCCTCCCCTGCTTAATTCACAAGTCCTCATATTTACCTTTTAGCCTACGATTCAAGAAACGTTGACACCTTCACGATATTTCAGTGTCGGCAAATTCTGCATTCTGATCTTACACACTGGCGGTGGCTAGGGTACCGTGAATTAGCCTACCCATTACACCACTGAATACCCATACAGAGAGAACATTGTTGGATACCTTTATCTTTTGCCTGTTTCTTCTCATCTTCTTTTCTTCTTTTCCTAAATTGGGTACCTGATAGCTTTGGCCTTTTTCTCCATCGCTGTGTTTACTAATCAACAATCAACAGATTTCCCATCTGCAGTCACTCACGACCATTTGTCAAGACTAAACCTATTCACCTCCACATCCACATTAGGCCTACCTATTTTTATTAGCAATTTCACATAATTAAATAAATAAAAAGGTGCTACTTATTGGTCTGTGTTTATATTTTTTTCTCTTTTTTCCTAAGTAATATTTTGAATTAAATGTGCGTTATTTGTAATAAAGTCAGGTGTCACTGACATAGTTAAGCCCATCTTCTTGTCCGCTTCATTTGGGAGAGGTCAACTGTAGCCTATAGGCTACTCTGCGCCCCCAACCCCTCCCCTCATCCCCTCTCGGCTCGCTCAGCTTCTGTGCGGCTCCTTCAGCAGCTGGCAGGGGCGGCACAGGTAGCTTATCATAGAAAACCGCTTCGCGGCACAGATTTTTTTTCCCCCTCCAAGGAGCTGCCCCGTTCGCCCATGCCTAAAACCGCCACTGAGTGTTGTATGGCATAGGCCAGGACTGGGTTCAGCAAGGTTACGGTAGTGTGCTACTACAGAGCTCTCAGGGTGAGTGTTGTAAGGATGTATTTGGGATGATGAAAGGATGTATGTGGGATGATGAAATTTAGGAACAATGATGAAGGGAGGATGAGCCCAAGTATTGATTCCACTGCTACCATTAAAGCAGCTGCTCGGAAATTACGACCTATAAAAAGCACTGGAAAAGGAAAAACTGAAAATCTGGTTCGCCTGATTGGCTCGTTTATTTATTATTATTAATTTGATTGTTACTAGTCTCATTGACTAATAAATGTAACTTTTGATGTGACACCAAATATGTAAGACATTTAACCACAGCTTTGTGACATTAAGTGGAATGTGGCGTATTTTCATTGCTACCTGGGTTTTATCAGTGAGGGTGGAAATAGAAGAGTCTAATGCATGCTGGCCCCCTGGGCCTCAGATTAACCTCATTAAGGATGCAGAGGGGAGTTTGTTGGGCAAAAGAAGCACCATCTGTTTGTCATTCAGCAAGCTTGTACTTCATTAAACAACACTTTCAAGAGAATGCGCCACTCTGGCCATGAACAAATATTTGCCGTTGTCGTCACGCCACATTAGCCGGCGGCCATGCTACGCATTTTGGCTTGCTCTATCTGTCTTTACACCTGAGGCGTGTAATATTTTTTTATGGAGCGTTCGGTTTGGGAGATAAATAAAAAAACACTTCCCTGCTGTTTTCTTTTTTTTCTCTCTCTCTTTGTCAATGTGTGTTAGACTGTGTGTACGCATTGGTTTTGTTTGTGTGTGTGTGTATGTGTGCTCACACATGCGTGAACGTGATTGTGTGATGACATGCACTTACTTTTCTTACAATATTTTTGCGGTTACACCTTTGACTTTCAGCCGTTTATTCTCGACGTCACTCCTTGGATCATGTTTAATTCCTGTTCATCTATTTCAAACAGTTCTCCTCAATTTGACATTTGGCCTTACAAGGCTTCAACAGGCAGCGAAGATAACACTGACACAGAAGGGAGTGCTCAAGGGGCTCAGGTGAAGTAGACACTAGTGCACTCCTGTTTACAATCCACACCTTATAATTACAGCTCCCTGTGCTCCCTGTTAACCTTCAGATCCATCCTTCAGCCCAAGTACAAGTCTAGGGATTCGTCTGTAACAACGTATCTTTAAGCTACCCCACAAATGGTGCTGCTTTCAGTGTTTTGTGTCGTTGTGTTTTTCTACTGTGTACCAAGCCCTTTCATGTGTCTGTGTGAATGAGTGATGTGATTTATGAGAGAATCAATGACATGTATCTGATTGTCTGAATCCATTTTTGAATGCCACAGCTGGGGAGAGGGGAGTGAGCACAAAATAAAACAATTGGAAAGAGTGCAGGGGTCAAAAGTGTGGCTTCAGTGAGGACTAAATGAGCTTTGACTTTACTGTAGTAAATGAACATGACCTGTGAAGAGAGAAATATGAGCACCCTATTGAGGTTTTGACAGCCTCTTGCACGCATCTCAGAATGCTCAAAATGCACTGCCACCTCAACTACAAACACGCGTCGTGCCTAACAACACCACTCAGCTGTTCTAAAACCAGCGTATACGCACGGCCTCTCGTGGCTTATTGCTTAAGTAATTCATTCTTATGTTGTTGACAGTAATGGTAATACTTAACTAAGATCATTTGTTTGTGATTATAGTATCAATATTATAGTATCAATGTTAGTGTCAATTTTGTGATTATAGTATCAATATTGGTGTCAATTAAAACTAAGATACCCTATTGGTGCAGTATGAATAAAAAATACAATTGATACATGTGTAAACGCACAAGTTTAGGAGGGATAGAAAAAAAGGTAAATCTTTTACTCTAGGTGCTGTTATTTGTAAGGAAACCCATAACAATTTCCTGATTATTAGCCAAAGTTAATACATTCATTTTGCTAAGTGTCTTCATCTATGGGGTTGGTGTGGGCAGGGCACCTACAGTACGGTAGCTTCTTTTATCACATACATTGGATGTAATGGCTCCCATGTCATCTTATAAGTTCATTACAACATTATCTCTAACTTAACCACTTCCACTTTTTACCCTAAAGGGATTTTCTAAACATTTTAATAAGAGCAAAAGGATTTTTTAATGCGAAATGTCTAAATAACCAACATACCTTACCATTCAGGGATCTTTTGAAAGTGTTTTTGTGCGTGTGTGTTTGTGTGCGTGTGTGTGTGTGTGTGTCCTCCCTGCACTGTACTGCACCTCCTGGCTACTTAAGTGATATTTGACAACTTTTATCTTTCCATCTCCATGACTGTTTCAGCAAATGATGTGCCATCGTTGAGAGCCTGATATTTGCTAGATAACACATGGTATAATGATCAGGTGTTTGTAAAAGCTGTGGATGTGATGTCATGACTTGTAAGCCAAAACCTAAGATATCACAGTAATGCTCACATTCCTGTTTCTCCCCTCAAAACACAATATCTCCCTCTCCTCTCTCACTCTCTCCATCCCCATCTAGCTATTCTCTTCTCCACAAAAGAAAAATGGTAATGCCAACTTGAGCCAGAAATTGTTATCTTTTTCTCTCCCTGTACAGCTTTTCCACACACAGTCTCTCTCTCATTTCTTATCTCCTGCTGTGAATTACATTAAAGGATGGTTAGGGCCTTTTTCCCTTATCCTCACTCCCCCTCTTCTTCCCTGTGTCTCTCTTCCTTTTTCTCTCATTTCTTTTTTCTTTTCATTTTTTTTCTTGGTGGCGCTCTTCAAAGTCCCCACACTCAGCCCCTGTCTGGGGTTTTGTGCCTGCTAGGTTGAACTGGTACCCAGCCACTCGCCTGGTTCTTCCTGCAGCCAACCGTCCTGCCCTGGCATCTAATTGGCTCTGTAATTCATCACTTGACCTCATTAGCAGCATGGTAGGAGGTGTGTGTGTGTGTGTGTGGGGGGGGGGGGGGGAAGGAGGTTGTGCTGCTGACTGTGCGACTTCATGGGCCATGCCACGTGGCACCACAGTGTACCACACAGTGCCAGGCAAAGCTGCATGCCCTTTCCCTGCCCACCCCCACCAGGGAAAATAGTCATATCCTGCTCTCACCTGTGGGGAGCGGTTGGCCTGCCGTGCAAGGGTGAATGTGAGGGGATGGAGATGGGACCCTGAGTGACCCTCAGTTAGAAGCACACACACCCACACACACACAGAACAACTCTGGTACTGAAAGACCACATAGTCCACATAGACACACCTACATATTGCCCACACATAAATGCATACACTAAATGAACAAACT
Organism: Limnothrissa miodon; assembly: GCA_017657215.1. Taxonomy (NCBI): domain Eukaryota; kingdom Metazoa; phylum Chordata; class Actinopteri; order Clupeiformes; family Clupeidae; genus Limnothrissa; species Limnothrissa miodon. Next base: position 562,176 of record JAGFZM010000008.1, on the reverse strand, counting down.
CACAAATAGACTCTCTCTCTCTCTCCCTCTCTCTCCCTCCCACACACACATGCAAGCACAATCAAAAGGCAGGCATTAGATGCACACACGCGCACACACACACACAGTGACAGCCTTTTCCGAACTACCATTAGGCCACTCTGACCATCAATTTGGTGAGTTGGATGACATTCCAGAAAATAAAAGGGCCATGCTGCTAGGGTAGGAACTGGAGCCAAGTGTTTTGTGCAGTGCACAGAGCTGGCATATGCTCTCTGATGATAGCATTTAAACACCCTGTGACAGGGAACTACATGCTGTTGTCACTCACATGCCTTAAAATAAAAAAAAACTCCAGAGGCTAGAGCAATGAAATGCTGGAAATAAGACTATGTGGTTGAACAGAGTTGTTCATCATGGTTCAGACTGTCATGGAATGAAGGCGGAGTATCGTGGGTTATGTGACATGTGCATGCCACACCTGGGCAGAACTCACTGCAGGATAACTGGCATAATTAGATGATCATGTTAGTGCATATAGCTTCACTGACAGAGTGAGACAATGTTGCTTAGGGATGCACCAGTGATTTTTTTTGTATGAGTTTAGTTTGGGCTTGATTGCTGCCATTGGTTTACTTCATAATATCAGGTGATTGTCATATCACTGAATAAAACATTACAACGTAGGAAAACAGAGGCATTTCTCATCATCAATAACCCACCCAGTAATTGTTTATGTATTAATATAGTAGTATAGTATTTATGGCTATGGGTTTAGTGATCCATAATCACAGAAAATGTTACTAAAACAGGCTATGCACACCAAACTGTCATGTCTTAGAATTGTTTTGAGCAGTGTTGTAATTGTGATAGCTGCTCCCCGCATCTTATTAACATGTCAGTCTATACGCAATGATATTGTCACACAATCCACTAATTACTCTCAATATAAGCAAAACGAGACACTGACACTGGTGAATTAAACATACGTTCGACCAGGGTGGCATATGGGCACATGTTTGAATAATGAGCTCAATCAAAATGTTGCAATATGGCATTTCAATTATTCAAACAGACATGGTCTTCTCAACATTTTCTTTTTTTTTTTTTTTTACATGTTTTTCCCCTCTAAAACACATGGCTTATATCTCTAGCAGCCGCATCTCTTGTTTGTGTAATTGTCTATGTACTTAGACTTCCTCATTGTGGCAGGACTGTCTTCTACCATTGCAACTCTCAAGTCAAATGGCAAGTTAATGAAAAGGAAACAATAAAATAAATGAGCACTGCTGCCAGCCTTTTCAGTGACTAATTAGTTGGAAGTGCATTTCAAAACAGTTGGAGGTGGGTTTTTGCGTGACAGAACATTTGTTGACTTCAAAGAAGAGAAAATGAATTAATTTTTAAAAAAAAACAAGGATTAATTACTAACCCCAGTTCAAGTGAGAGTAAATCACAATTGTGCACAATCTACAATTGTGTTTTTAGTCAAAATACATTCTTTTCTCATTAATAAATCCCAAACAAATCCCACCCTTAACCCTGGCCTTGTGCATTGTTTTAAAAATAATCAACCTAGTTATCATTTTATTAAGCATTAAGCATGCAATGTTAACTGAATGGGGCACAAGGGGATGTAAGTGAATGTAAAAGGCTCAATGCTAGTGATGTAGCATTTGCCCTATCTTCAGCATGAGCACTGTACAGTACAGTAGCCTATGTGCTGGGGTGCAGATGGCCATGTGTGCGCATGGTGGACTTGGGTAGTGAGCGGTGACAGCGGAGCGTCAGAAAGCATGGCCAAGGTGTTTAGCCGAATGAGCAGAAGCCTGGCTGGCAGCAGACCGGTGGGAGCAGATGGCTCTGCTGCATTCTGGTGAGCTTCTCTCAGCTGTAGCAAGTGAAGAGAGAGTGACAGAGAGAGAGAGAGAGGGATGAGGGTGTAGTATCTTTTTTCATATATTTGCTAACACCCTACCCTCTCTCTCTCTCTCTCTCTCTCTCTTTCTCTCTCTCTCGTCATTTTGTATTTCTCCCCTTACATTTGTCCCATGGACACTAGAACACTGTACACACTTCTTTCCCCAGTGTCTGTCTACCTGTCATTTTTGTTTCTTCTGCTTAGTTTTAAATGAAATGAAAAGGAAGGAGAAATCATCAGTATCCTGTAAGGAGTTTTTGTTTTAGAAATGCACTGAAAAAATTAATAATTTCAGTTACAAACTCTTTAGCGTTTTTGCTAATTCATTACCACACCACAAAACACACCCCTTCAGGGCAACTCAGTTTTATATTAGTTTGCCTGCCCATGGGTTCTATCATTCATCCCCTCCATATTTTCCGTGTTGCTGGTGTGTGGAAAAGAAAGAGGATGATGTGAAATCTGCGCCATCGGTATGCCAAGTGACTTTATTGTATAGATTACATAATGTGCGCCATGCTATTCCCTCGGGTATACATGCTGTCATTGCACTGTGGATTTGCAGAGGTTGAACAGTTTAAACCGTTGTTTTATTCAGCAATGAGCACATAAACACACATACTCATACACACACTATAAATAGATACAATTCATTTCCCTCAATTTCCCTGTTAGATTCATTGCATTTAACCGAAAACAAATCTGTTTACCTTCACCCCACTAAAACCTTTCCTTTTTTGGAAAAAAAGGGAGAAGCATTCTCCTGAGACTGCATGTGCTCTATTTTGTTCGGGAGCACTGGCATGACTTTCAGTGTCAGCATCTGTTGTTTCTCCTCCTGAAACAAGTGCATATTGTTTTTTGAAGTCTGTAAAGGGAACCTCTGCATGCATTTGACTGTGTGCTCCCTGTGTGCTTGAGTTGCATGACTTGAGGATTTTGAGCTGAGGTTTTAAGTGCTGTGTCATAGCTGAGTTAAAGTGAAATCTCGTGGGGAGCCTTTCTTTTTTCTGGGAAGCCAGTGGTGATCTGAGGATGCCGATAAACAGCTACTCTGGATACTGTTTGAGAGATCCAGCCACCTGCCAAGGCAATGCAAATATAGCGACTAAAGTCAGAAGTGATTGGTGTTTTTGATGGAGTTTTTTCATGTTTTGATGGAGCTGATGGATGCCTTGTGCAAAGAGGCTGAGTGCTGCCCAGGAGTGGGCTGTCTTTGTGGCTCAGGGTCTTCGAATAGGACACAGGTGAGAGGGAATATCTTATTGCCTTTTACTATGTTCAGTAAAAGCTAATCATGTTTTTCAGGCAGGCAATTGCTACAGACACCTCATGACCTGCCTGCCTGCTTTACTCAGATGAGGTCACCAAGCCATGGTCTGTATGTACACCAGCCATTAAGTGCTTGGCTCCCTAATTAAAATGCTTCACACAACAACAAACCTGCTCAGTAAGCCTGGGCTGATGTTTTTTAACAGAAAGCCAAATGATGCAGAAATCTGTGTGTGTATGTGTGTGTGTGGGTGTCTGTGCACTGCTCACATCTGACTTGATGCTGGGAAACAATCTGGTGGCTAAAGGCT